>JAAGKR010004220.1:0-64187 GCA_011419295.1 Clarias macrocephalus | reverse complement strand
ACACACACACACACACACACACACACACACACACACACACACACACACACACACACACACACACACACACACACACACACACACACACACTTTTCCATTTGCATGGCTTTCCAGCTTACCTGCTACAAAATTTACATCAAGATAAGAAGAAAAACTCTTTATTCTGGTCACATGCAACTAAGAAGACATTCATTCACACCAATCTTCCTCCACCAGGAGATGGGAGTGAACCATACAGGATTTTTATAAATATTATCCGAGCTTAAAATGAAACCAGGGTCTTAGGAACTGTAATGGTACTTGCTGTACCATTTGTTGTACCATCACAAAACAAAGATGAGTCTCTATACTGTAAGTTAGATGTTAAAATTATTCGAAGTTCAGATTGCTTCTGGGAATTTAGCAGCGCTGGTTAAACATGTCAGTGCATCCTGACTTACACATTTCCTCATTTTTTTGATCAACTGATACTAAACAATTTTTTTCCCTCTTCCAGCACACACTGCACTTTCAAGATTTTTTTTTCCCCCTCACATGAACTAAAGTACTGTTAATCCAGGCACAAGCTGCAGGACTCTCCACAGTGTGTGACTGGATGAAGTTGGGTAAACACTATGAGGGTTGTTCTTCTTGAAGAAGCTTATGTTTTTAAGATTTTTTATATATGAATTCTTATATTTTTCTTATATTGTATATTTTGTATTCTATAGATATATTATTCTTTCTTAGCTAAATTTACTTTCTATTTGATTTCTTTTTATCCATATTTATTTCCTATTAATAGTCTTTTATTTTAAGGTCACGGGCGGACGTCTAAGCATTTCACTGCATATCGTACTGTGTATGACTGTGAATGTGAGAAATAAAATAAAATTTGAATTTAAACCTCAGACTGTCGCTCTGAGTGATGCCTGAATTTATTATTATTTCATTCTTTTCTCTTTATTATTCACTTGTTTACCTTAAAGGTCCCATATTTAACTATTTCTGTAGCAGGCTGATATACAGTACTGATCGACACTTCATTTATTTACAGTATATATAAATTTCATTAAATGATGCAGATTAAATTGAGGAAAGGGTTTTATTAAGTTTTTAGGCAAAGCGCCTAAAATATACAATTAAAAAATCAGTTGATTATGTATCAGCAACCTCATTTCCCCTCTCACCTGTTCCATGCACGCAGTATTAAGCAGCACCAGTATTAAGCAATACCAGGTCTGATCATCTGTCATCATCTGCACTTCTTTCCCACTGGTTCGTGCCTTAAGTTAGATGATTTTATGCTTGAATGATTCATAGGTCAGTTTGTGGTTTAACAAACCAAAAACATTTCCCAATCTGAAATTGCCCAGGGACTGGACCGAAAATGAGAGTCAAAAAAGTGAATCAGGAAGCCTGGAGAACTATTCTTCAAGAATATATTAAAAATACAAAAGAATCTGGTTCTTTGGAAGCAACGAGGGGTGGCTCAATACTTTCGCATAGCACTTTAGGTTTTTTTATATATGTCTGTGTGTCTAATGCTCTTGCTGAAATACTCCTCAGATAATGATTTTTATTTTTCATAACTAAATCTCACTTTATTTCACTTTATCTTCTCCACTTTAGTGTCTATGTGTATGATTTACTGCTGAGTTCCACCCCTTCCAAAGGAAAGCAGAGCTAGCAACAAGCTGGGGAGATGATTTTCCTATGTGAGGTCACAATAGGGGAAACATCTAATTTAAGTTGTTTAAGTTCTGGCCAATACAAAGACAGAAAAAAAAATGTGTTTGTACATGCAGACTGGAGATCCATCTGAGTGTCTAAAAACTGCTGAAACGTGAAGTTTGCATAACATATTTATGCAGTATTTGCTATAAATGATTCAATAACTGCAATGAAACGAATCTGTATTCCTGAGAATGAGAAGTCGGAACCTTTCAAAGGGTGTAAGAGCTTTACAAGGTTGGTAACTGAGACAATGCAACAGGCTTGTGCCCAGTGTTAGAAGGATAGTCTCTTGATTGACCACCATGGTCTCTACGATTAACTGGTTACTGAAAGTGAGCATGTGCACCAGAAACAATGCAGGAGAAACTAGGAGTAAATAAGGGCAGCATATTGCACGGCAATTCAGTGATTGAAAAACCCAGTGCAAAAGGGAGAATTTCACCCAAGTTTAGGTTGTTTCCCCGACTTACTATAATGTCAAATCCGAATATACAGTATATATATAGATATAGATATATATCCAAATATAAAGAAGTTGTTGGTGCTCATTGTAAATGTGCAAATATTTTGGGAACCCCATTCTCAAATAGGGTGAGAAACAAAAATTATTAAACATTTTTTTTCTCTGCCATCCCTGCATTATGCAACTCCCAAGTGGATACCGTGGAATTCCCATGAGAAGGAGGAAGTGGTTGTGCACAGTCTGTAGTAATGGTCAACTAGACCTTACAGGAAGCCCTCTGAAATTCACTGGCTCTTAATGAAACAATAAAATCCCCAGGTTTGGAGAAACCATGAGATAAAAATATTTACCAACTAACAAATGCTGACACACATTAGAAAATCCCTGCACTGACTGACTCTATGGCACCACTCAGATTGCTGTTTACCTAGTGTCCATGAGAGTTTCCTCTGGGTTCTCCAGTTTCCCCCCACCTCACACATACCAGTAAATTTCTATTTATTATTATTATCCATTATTTGGAGGAAACCCGGAGGAAACCCACCTGGAGGAAACCCACCAAGCGCAGGGAACAACATGCAAACTCCATGCACACAGACACGAGGTGGAAATCGAACCCGGACCCCGAAGGTGCAAAGCAGCTGTGCTATCAACTAAGCCACTGTGCAGTAGTACTGTACTACAACAGCTCCTGATCTGCTGCAATCCTAACTAGAAACAGGTTTGCACAGTGTTTGAGATCGACAATTTCTGCTTAATTCAATTTGTCTCAGGTATGGCTCAAGTTTGCACTTACCGTATACAGGTAAGTGGATACTCACATGTTACTTAAGTGTAACTTAAAGTGGGGCCATATTTGAGTGTCCTTCAGAAGCATGTGAACCCTCAGGTCCTACTTGGCGGCTGCCAGATTGCAATAAGCATTTGCAGGAAAAAAATTGAAGGATAGCCAACATAACTTGTAATATAGTTATTTCTAGGCTAATTTCTATGAGCTCATTTTGGTTATACTAGATAAAATGGCCAGCACTATATATACAAGCTTATAAAGCTTCGTGTCTCTCCCCTGTCTATGTTCTCGTCTCATTTTTCTTTTATCTCCTTGTTCTTGTTCTTGAATCTGTATTCAAAGTGCCTGTCCCCTGCTCTTCACATTTTCCCACCCTCACCATCCTACTCTCTTTCTCTGTACCCCCTCTTTATCTTTCACTACTCCTACACTCCTTTCTTTTTCATGTACTCCTTTCCTCTTTGATGTACTTCTGCATTCCTGTCCTCCCACTCCAGAGGCTCTTACTCTGTCTCAAAATGACTGAGAGCATCAGGGCACAGTATCGACCTCAACTGGGAAAAAAAAAAGGGAAGGACAGAAATAAAGCTTCATTGCTCATATGTACATATATTTGTATATTATCTTTGATCTGTACTCCTTTATTGCTTTATCTATATCAATAAGTTCAAATAATTCATCCATCCAACTTCATCCTTTATCTCCTGCTCGGGGTTTGAGTAGAGCTGAAGTATATTCCAGGATCATCGGCATTAAGGTGAAGTACACCACTATAGATAGAAAGCCCATAAAATGCACACACATTCAGATCTAGGGGCAATTTGGAACGCTTGGCATGGGTAAGAAGAAGCATGAAGCAGAAAGAACCCAGAAAATGTGTGTGTGTATATGCATGCAAATATTTATTCATACAAACTGTATGCAGAAACACCAACCTTTTAAATACTTTATGTAACTGGCATTTTGCAGGTAATGGGACTGGCAAGTTGGCATGGCCAACTTTGGAATCACTCTAAGAACTAGAAAGCCATGTCATTGGCCTTTGCCAATGGAGTCAATGCCACTTTGTCCTTATTAGCGGGTACCACCTCTTTGCCATCCCTGCTGGCACATGAACCACTGTGACATTTCCAATAGAGCAGCAGTGTTTCCATTACACTCCAGTAGCCTCTAAATATATACATCATGAAATATATTTGAAAAAGCATGGCTTGAAGTCACCTCTAAAATACTTAAAGTTCTCCCCAGGCAAGTTCAGGATACACCCTGGAACTTCACAGTCCTTGTCATTTCAAAATGCTATTTTAAAAATGTTGAGCGGATAATGTGAGTTATTTCCGAGGTGTCTAGGGAACAAAGGAAGAGGAAATGGAAAATGTCTGAACATGTCTTGGACGGCCCCAGTGACACATTGGAAACGTAAGGGAGAGGAATAACAGACAGTAAGACAGTACGATTTGGACTTGAACTTGAACACCAGTACTCTCCAGTATGAAAGGGTGTGTGTTTTGGATGTTGTGGGTGTGGAAAAATATTATGCTTACATGCATCATACAGTACACGGCAATATTTTCCCTTGCTCTAAATGTACAGCGATAAGTTAAATAACTAATCGCTATGATTCAGAAACTAGATAATAATTAACATGCATGAGGTTTTTTCCCAGCTGGATTTGCACACATGTCTGACTTTGCTGTTACAGTTATTAGATTACTATACGTCCATGTTGCTCACAAACACATTTATATACTACAAACAAAATTGCAAAATTTGGCATGACTTAAGTCAAGTCCAGTTAAAAAGATTCAATCATTGTGGTTAGAGTTACGGCTGGCTTTAGTCTTTCTACTTTTTCTTTAAACGATTTGACGGAATTTGATGGAACTAAACTCCATCGTCTTTGTTTTAATCCAAAATACAGCAAACAGAAAAGTGCACAGAAGCCACTGCACATGGGGCACCAATATAAAGTTGTTGTGATGTTAATCTGAATAAGGCAGTGCACCTTCAGGGTTGAGGGTTTGATTCCCATCCTCAGGTCTGTGCACGTTTACACATTCTCCCTGTCCTTGATGAGTTTCCTCCCACATGCAGCCCATTTCGCCCGTTTTGTGTGAATGAGGAAGTGTGAGTGTGTATGTGTGTGCAAGCCCTGCAAAAGATTGGGACCCATCCAGTGTGAAACCCGCCTCCTGCCCGAATTCTTCCGACATAGGCTCCAGGCTTCCCGTGACCCTGTATACGCTTCCCGTGACCCTGTATGAGCTTCCTGTGACCCTGACCCTGTACCCTTAGAATCTGGATAAATACAGAAACATTATGGTGGAACTAATATCGCATAGATCCCGGATAACAGGGTTTGTTCCAGTGTGTATGTGAGTGGGTATGTTCTCTCTGGATTACCGTGGGTTTGCTGTGGGTTCTCAGGATTTTTTTGTGAGAGAAGTAATATAGTCTCCAAAACACATTTCTGGTTTGCTGAAAACGAAAAAGGGGAACTACAGGATTTGCTAGTGCACTAGTCTTATAATAATAACACTATCATTATACTATTATAATAAGTTGTTAGTGGAAAAAAGTGAGTGTCCTCTAAAAATATAAATTCAATCTTCCCAAATGACTACTGTTCAATTCAAAATTCAACATGAAAGCAAAATGAAATATATATTAATATGCATTCTGCTGATATGGCATCTAAAACAAAAATATTTCATGGGAATATGCTTTTGGCTTACAGAGGTACAGCACTGTACAAAAGTCTTGAGTTACCCCTCATGTCTTCATATTTAGCTTCAAAGGCCAGACTTTACATTTTGTATTTTGAATTATGAACATAATTCTCTAGGCTTCCTGGAGGACTCGGCAAGTTTTTGGCATACATTTTTCAGTCCAGTCCCTTTACCGGACCAGTTTCTGCCACATAGTTTCTGCCACATAGCCACAAAGTGAGCTATGAATCATTCAAGGAAAAAAAAAAACATCTAACTTTAGGCATGAACCAGTGAGAAACAGGTGCAGATGATGGCAGATGATCAGGTTGGTGATTCTGGTATTCTGGTGATGCCGAATGCTGAGTGGCTGCAACAGACGAGAGAGGAAATGAGGTTGCTGCTGAGGTTGTTACATAAACAACCAGTTTTTTAATGATCTTTTTAGGCACTTCAATTAAATCTATTGAATTTTATTTAGTTTACTACGCAGAAATGTAGAGTCTCATGACAGCAAATTGACAGAAACTGTATGGCAATCCTGCATATATTGAATATAAAACTTCTCTGTAGTTATATGCCATAATTCAGAAAATTATAATAATTCATTTTGTTTAGATTTTTTTTATATTATAAATCTTTTCCTTTTTTGCCTTTAGTTATGAATGTGGGCTTCTGTAAATTTTGTACCTGCCCTTCGGTGGTTTCAATTTTCACACTCAGTCATGAATCTTGGAATCACTTTCACACTACAGTGAATCAAACTGCGGGTGCAAAATAAATATATATTAGTGAGAAATGGCCCAAACTGTGTATTTGTCAAGGCTTTTAACAAGTTTGCAGTTTTTACACAAGAACCTTTAATAAATCAGGACTACAGAGTAACTCAGATTGACACGTCCTGTAATGACAAAGGAAATTAGATGTTTTAAAAAAAAATAGAATCTATAGGAGGGTTTCCTAAAGTTAAATGTGGTCATAAAATACTTTGACAAGGCAGGATGGTTAGGTAAATAGAAAACTGGGTAGGTGGTTTTCATAAAAAATACTGAATGTCTGATTACATGAAATTTAACGCTTACTTTAACTATTTATTACTTTTGCTATGTTTTGCCATCTGTTATTAATTCCTGTTTGAATCTAAATGGAACAGTTTCAATGATACAGCATACGTCTGTGTTATCAGTTCATACTGGTTTGGTTAATGTTCCGTGCTGCTTTTTAAAATCAAAGAATGAACATGAAAATAAAATGAGACCCCCCCCCCCCCCCAATCAATACGGTAGTTATTGTGAGATAAACGTGCTGGAATGCGTATTTGGCAGGAGCTGCAGTAAATACCAAACTTTTTAGGTATTCTGGAGCCCTTGGTTTTCTGAAGTCCTTGAAATAGACATGAACTGAACCTGGCTGTGAATGAGATAAACTTCAAGCGAGCTGTATTAGAAACAGATTTGACCTTTTAGACTCATTTATGACTCCTATAAACTTGGAGATATACAGCCGACATATATCACTGTTTCAATAAACTAGCCCTTGATTGCTGTGTGTGTGTGTGTGTGTGTGTGTGTTTTGGTTGGTTGGTTGGTTGGGAGGGCGGGGGAGGGGGGGGGGTCATTTGGACTTAATGTTTACGTTTAGCATACTTGTAGTTTTATATATGGTGGCTTAGTGGTTAGCACTGTTGCCCTTGCACCTCCAGGTTCTGGGTTCGATTCCTGCGTTGGGTTTGTGTGCATGGAGTTTGCCATTCACAAATTGCCTGTAGTGTCTGTGAATGTTGGCCGGAGGTCCTAACATGGTCAAACAATATGGCAATAAATACAAGGGTCACCACTGGCCTCCATGGTCACTAGATGGACTACAGAGGTTCCTGGATGGATAATGTGAGGGGTGTTATAACTCTTTTTTCAAAACTACATTTAAAAAAATCTAGTCTGCAATAACCAAATCTGCCATGCTGGAGGCACTTCCTGATGCAACACTGGCCAATTTGTCTGGACTTTGAAGCGGCATCCAAGGGGTTCACAGGCTTGGATCAAACCCAGCTGAGTAATCCACCAGGAAACCACGTTTTTTTAAATCTATCTATCTATCTATCTATCTATCTATCTATCTATCTATCTATCTATCTATCTATCTATCTATCTATCTATCTATCTATCTATAAAGATGATAAAATGACAGTCATGATCATTTGGTATAAAATGTGTATAAACCATGATGTTAAGTCATTTCACTATAACTCATATTTACAGTATATAAAACGTATAATGTGTGTGTGTGTGTGTGTGTGTGTGTATACACGTGTGTGTATACAGTATATTTATATATATATATGCCTTCATTAAGAAGAAATTTCACAGTCTCGTTTTGACCTGAACACTATTGTCATCATCATCATTATCATCATCATGATGGATCTGTTTTTACAGTTACACTTCTACGTAATTAATTCCAATTTAAACGGATTGGCACTGTTCACACAGTCGAACCTTCCAGGAAACTATAGGCTATAATTAGGTTTTGTTTTCATGCAGGAAGTTAAACGCATGTAACGACATCCGCAGTATGCCACTCAACGTACACAGCGTACACAGACTGAGAGCACTGTTTGGACAGGTGCTCATGTCACATTGTAAAACTTTTCAAAACAATAATTTTTGCGGATTTCTAGACCATTTTCTTCTTTGCATGGCTCGAGTCCCCTCTCCAACACACAGAAGAAAGACAGCGAGAGAGGAGAGGAGAGGAGAGGTGGGGAGGGGAGTACTGTAAGACAATAGCACTCAGGTGTGCTGTGTTAGTCATCACTAAATCTCGCTCTCACCTGATTCAGCGAGCTTGTCTCTGGGGGAGGAAACAAAACATTTCTAAGAATTACTATTCCAGGGTTAGATCAGAATGTACACTCATGTTCAGATTCGTACATACAGGGTGAATTGCCTGTGTCCATACACAGCACAGCACATACTCGAGTCCTGTGTATGCCAGTCCTGGTCCTTGAGTACCCTTGCCTTTGATGTTTTGGTATTTTTTCGCTTGCTCTGTACTGGCTTGATCCATTTATGAATTACTTAACGGATCTGACCTAGATAAAGATGACTGAGCTGGAGAAGGGTAAAAACATCTAATGTGCCGGATTTGAACAAAAAAAAAAGTGTTGTAGGACCAGGACCGACTCTCGGCTGTTGTGGTTCAGTTGGCAAGAAAAAGAGAGACAGTTTCATTTCAGCAAAACCAGGAACTAAGGGAACAGGAACTGTAACAACGGATACATGAACTCATCTTGTGTGCTTTAGTCTCGATTGCATCATTTAACAGTATTTTTCTGTCCCACTTTTTATTCCTGTAGCTTTTTTTAACCTTGTAAATACCCAGGACCGATCTGAGGGTCCAGACTCACCAGAGGATGAAACTCCTTAAGTACTTTAACTTTATTACTTTATTACATTATAAAGTATTTTGGCATACTTTACACAAGTATTATTCAAATATAATACCTTTGGTTTAGTTAGTCTTTCGGCTGCTCCCGTCGGGGTTGCCACAGTGGACCATCTGATCCACGCACAGCTTTGGCGTAGGTTTCACTTGGGGCCGGCTGTGGCTGGGGTTGAAATCGAACCCGGGCCTTTCACTTCGCTGGCGAGAACCCTACCACATGCCCCATAAATGAAATACTCTGTGTACTGTTGTTACATTATATTTGTAAAAATACATACTTTCAACTCCTCAAGAATAAAATAGTGCAAAACTGCAATGTCTCAGTTTCATCAGTTGAAAAACGTTTTAACGTTTGCACACGTGCGTACATTTAGAAAAAGTCTATTTTTCACTTGAGCTTCAAATTGAGTAACACATTATTGATATAGTATAACTTCTCAGAACTTTTTCTGCCCATTTTTTGAACGGAAATCAGAAACGAGTTCTAAAATTTGCCTAATTAATGGATAATAGATAAAACCCTTGCTTGGTCTGACTCATAAAAAGACTAAGCACATTTAAAGTAAAGCAAAAAATTTGCAGATGTGTTTCTTTCTTCTTGGTGTGTAAGAGACGGATTTAATTTCTTGTTAAACTGGAGATGTGCTAATTATTGTGTTAGAGTCTGTGACAAATTTGACAAAATGATCCTGCTAATCAGGCAATTTCAATGTTTCTTTGTTTATTGATGCATAGAGGTAAATTTTATGTCTTTATTTTTTTTATTTTTTATTTGAGAGGCCAAGGCCAAGGCCAAGGTTCAGGTCAAGTCGGAAATTGTAATAAAGTTTCTCTGCGAATGGAGGTGTTAGATTGATTGACGTTTACAGAAGACATCAAGCACAGTATGGTGATCAGACTCTTAACCTCAGAAAAACATTTTAAATGATGCAAATACTTTAAAGAAGGCCGGACATCCGAGAATGATGATCCCGGCTGAGGTGGCTCGGAGTGCACTGCGTTCGTTCCTGTGAACATTCAAAAACTGACGAAAGAGACGCATGTGTCTGTGGGAACTGTACACACAATCATTCACCAACACCACTTGAGCATTTCAGGAACTCCACTCGGAGTTATTGCTACATCACCTGTACAGTCCTGACCTCGCTCCAAGGCATTTCCACATACTTGGGCTGTTAAAGGAGTTCCTGGGAGGCCGGCGTTTCAGACATGACGCAGACAGTCCGATCATGGCTCTGAAAAACTTTCTACCTTGGTGGTATCCAAGCACGATGATAAGTGCATTAGTGCATTGTATTTTGACTCTGACTGGTCACTTCATAGCTGAACATTGCATAATATAAAAGTGTCCCTTTTTTATTTTTTTGTCCAACATAAATCCTAGTGTCAAAAGATTCTTTTTTATTTTTAGTGAGAATCCCCCGACAAGCAAAATAATACACATACACTTTCTGACATACACAGCCGGCTCAGGCTCGAAATATGTTGCTAAGGCAACTGCCCACTCGGGCCTACGCACACACCACCCACACGCGGTCAAGAATCAGATGCTTTTTGTCTCTGTATGTTTGTGGGTGTGCGTATGTGTGTGCTCAACAGGAAATTAGTTTGCTTCAGGACAGGCTGCAGGTCAAAAAAGAAAATAAGGGCTGGCCTACAGTCTGCATTCACTGAAGAGATAATGTGCAGGCTGTGACATGAAAATTCTCTGAAAGCCCCATAAATATTATAATTATCTGTATCTTTTGGCATTTTGTAACCTGCAAAGTCACTGTGGAACTATGAAACCTGACTTCCAAAAAGAAAAGGAACAAAATGTACAAGGTGCACTGCTGGGCTGACATTAAAACTCAGCGCTGAAGCCTGCATTCATGTCCTGCCCTGTCTAATTTTACCAACAGTCACAGGTGAATTGATCTGAAGAAGTGCCATCGTACAAAGATCTTTCCTGAACTCTTGATTCTGATTGGTCTTACATTTATTTTTCTTTTACAGCAGCTCTGACAAAACTACAGGTTGCATTACTATACAGGTTTATACAGTATTACAGTGTTCAGTCAAATATGTTATCCTTTCTTTAGCAGCAACTTGCACTTTGTTTTGTATATGAAAGATGCTTCATATGGAATGTATTTGGACCTATCGATATTGTTGGGGTTTTCTGTGATGTAGTTTTCATTCAACATATTTTGGAAGGAGTCACCAGTGTGAGTGCACTCGGGGTGAAAACTGTTCTTTTCATCTTTCTATACACAGGAAAGTCTTCAAGAGAGAGGAGCTTGCACTTTGTGGTTTCTCAGGAACTTCCACAAGACTGCATGTAACTAAAAATGAATTAAAAAATAAAAAAGGCGTGTCTTTAATAGTAGAAGAGGAATTAAACACTTTAGGTTTTGCTGTCATTGAAAAATAATCGACGGCTGTGTGGTATAGCCTGATCATATCCAACACAGAGTCTAACTTGTTTCGTAGAGGTTCCACAGCATTGCATGTAACTGTAAATGGATAAAAAGAATAATGCATTATTCATTAACACATAAAAAAAAGTGTTAGATGTAGTGGTACATATCCTCACACAGTGGAAATATGATTCATATATCAACATATTTAAACTGAGGGCAGAATTTCCACTCGAATAAAATTCACGTCAAACCGGGACTTCTTGTGAATGAAGGTGTAAAACTGATTGACATTTACAGAAAACGCAGCACAGCGATGGCTGCGCATCCGGTAAAATGACATTCCTGGCCGAGCTGGCTCAGAGCCTTCGGCAGTCGTTTCCATGAACATTCAGCGAGTGGAAAGTCTGATCCTTGAAAATCGATGGATAACTTGTCGCCAACTTGTGAAAGAGAGAGACGCATCTGTCTGTGGGAACTGTACACACACTTATTCACAAACATAACTTGCACATTACAGGAACTCGGTTTAGCGTTATTGCCACATCCTTCTACAGTCCTGACCTCACTTCACACCATTTCCACATGTTTGGGCCATTAAAGGAGTTCCTGTGAGGCCAGCATTTCAGCCCGATCCTAGCTCCAGTGTACTGAGAAAACTTTCTACCTTGATGATACCCAAGTGCTAGTGAAATGCTGGAATAACTTTCATAACTCCATCCATCCATCCATCCATCCATCCATCCATCCATCCATCCATCCATCCATCCATCCATCTAGGAACCTCTGTAGTGCAAGGTCAAGGAGGTCAGGGGTGAACATTGTATTTATTTCCATTTTACAACCATGGTAGGCTCTCCGGACAACATTCACATGTGCTTTCACACACTACGGGGAATTTGGGAACATCAATTAGCCTAATCTGCATGTCTTTGGACTGTGGGAGGAAACCAGAGTACATGAAGGAAACCCACCAAGTATGGGCAGAACATGCAAACTCCATGCGCCCAGGCCTAGGGTGAGAATTGAACCCGGACCCTGGAAGTGCAAGGCGACAGTGCTAACCACTAAACCACCGTGCAGCCAACATTTATATCTATGTTCTGTTATTCTGCACAATAAAAACTCCTGATTTGACATAAACAATGATAAATAATGGCAAGTCTATGTTAAACTCATTCAATTGAATGACATGCACTTGCAAACTTCATTTATCATAGATATAATATTTATACGTAAAGCTACACAAGGCCGAAATCATTTAATTGAGTGCATGTGGAATAACACGGGATTGTTATTCTTTTCACATCGAAATAAGCTCTTTGGTGCCCCAACTCCCAGATGTGCATGTTGAACATCCTAATCCAGATTTGGTCCCCCTGAGCTTTTATATAAGATGCTCTATGCTTCTAGGAAAGCTTTCTACTAGATTCTGGAGCGTGACTGTGGGGATTTGTGTTCATTCAGCTACAAGAGCGTTAATGAGGTCAGGCGCTGATGTCAGGCGAGGAGGCACCAGTTCCAGTTCATCTCAAATGTGTCGAGTGCGGTTGTGGTCGGGGCTCGGTGCAGGACACTTGAGCTCTTAAGACATCATATGTTCATGAAGCTGGCTTAGTGCACCGGGGCATTGTCCTGCTGGAACAGGTTCAGGCCTCTTAATTTAAAGAGGGGCGAATTGTTATTCCTAGAGAATACAAGAACATTCTAAACTATTGTGTGAGATGAATTATAATGATGGTCAAGCATTCGGCCGGGATTTCTGTAATACCAGGAATTAAAATACTATGAGTTATTTTATAAATATCAATATTAAGAAAAACATATATAGTTTCACTATACTACATCTTCTGCTTTTTTATGACTTATGTAACTTTTTAAACTAACCAGTTTGATATAATAAACCACTGCACTTGTGAAACATTTGAAACATTATTGAATTTCTTGATTTTTTTTTCTTTTTGATCACAGCCAGGGAGGAGGGCGTACGAAGCACTTTGACTAAAAACTGAATGAAGAGTGAACATTCTCGCTTCTATAGGCAGCTCCTCAACTAATGAAACACCCACACAGGCCTCCTAATAAGATGCATGCAGAGTGAAAAATAGACAGAAGCTGAATGAGAGAGAGAGAGAGAGAGACAGAACAAAATGAAAAAGAAACCACATAGCAGCGATCTCTAAAAATACAGTAACCATTGGGAAAGGACAAAAGACAACAACTAGTGGGAAGTTTAAAATAGGCCAGCTAACAAAGGCTCGAAAAAAAAAAAAAAAGAAGTGTCTGTGTGGAGTGTTTTTCCCCTCGGCTTTTAAAAAGCTATTTCAGATGAGTTGCTAAGCAACTTCAAGTGATGTCCATAGTCTTCAGAGAACATGATTGTGTCAAGAGCTCTAACCGGAGCAGTCACTCCATCCATCCACACACACACACACACACACACACACACACACACACACACACACACACACACACACACACACACACACACACACACACACACACACACACACACACACACACACACACACACACACACTCACAAAATGCACATGCCAAATGTTCTTGCTTTACTAAGAGAACTCCCAAGTAATATACAGCACCAGGGGGACGACACATTATGGAACCAAGGTCAAAGGTCAACCCCCTAAGCCTGGCTGCCGCCTTTCCGATTGTGATGCATAACAGTTGGGGGGGGGGGGGGGGTGGCATGGAGAAGATCAACACATGCGGTGTGGGGTGTGTGCACATGTAATTAGTTGCTTTGTGTATACTGACGTGTTGTAGATATATATTTCGGGATGGAACTGAACACATATGCATCAGGCCGAACAGATGATGTGTTCTAAACACATCGAACAGGAGGTGCACTATTTAGAAAGGGTGACAAGGCTTCTTGTTGATCTTAGTGGTGTGCACAGGGACTAGGTAACAATGAAAAGCCAAAAAATATGATTCAAATTCTAATTCAAATTCAAATTTTATCTGTCACGTACACAGTCATAGTATGATATGCGGTGAAATGCTTAAGTTGATGACTCATTAGATTCATAGATTCCCAGTGAACTGAAATAACGTGTCCACTATAATCTCTTTCCACTGGAATGCCTTTCGGTGAATGCGATGGTGAAAGATTTCTAGAGAAACTGATACAGCACCTCTAGCTTGCGTCCTTGTTTAGAAGTTCTAATGAAACACGCTATTATCTATCAGATATTCACATCTCTTTGTGGGATCAGGCCAGTTTCTACTTGATCCTTGCAACCAGGAATCAACTTGTCCTGGCATACATCCCAAATATTAGATTTAGGCAATATGTTTTAAATCCTGTTGTTTGCAACATACAGATCACTGGTTATAAAAAAAAAAAACATAATTGAAATAACACAGTGTTAAAAAAAACATATTCTCATAATCCTTTTTGTCAATAGACAATATTAAAGCTGTGGGAATATTACAACATGGACAGAGCGGGCCACAGCGGGCCATCTGATCAGCACAGCAACTTGCCAAAGGTTTCACGCCGGATGCCGTTCCTGATGCAACCCTCCCATTTTATCTGGGTTTGGGACCGGAACTGCATCCAGTGGCTGGTCTTTGGGCACTCCAATGTCCTGCCATGTGAACCCAACCTTTTCACATGGCAGAGGAGAAACCTACAACTAAGCCTCCAATTGCTCTTAATTTGACCTAAGGGTATATATATATATATATATATATATATATATATATATATATATATACTTTTACACCAAACTGTAGACTATGTTTGTTGTGAGAATGAAATACGTCTCTTAGCAACGTTAATATATTTAACCACCCATGAGACATACTACAATCATACTAAAGTCCCTACATGCTTCTTCACTGTATTTTCTAAATGCCCCATTAATGCCATAGAGATTTCTTCATGTTGTTTTTTTTGAGAAAAGCCCTTATGTGCTAATTGGGAAGAACCTGCTTGTCAGCAAGAAAGAATCTGCTGCATCACTGGCGAAATAAGCACTTCCTGTCCCCCCTTAAAACCGCCAGTTTTATCCTATCATGCAGAACATCAGCACAGGAAGTTGGCTAAGACAGGGGCTGCATTGCCTCGCTTTGGGTCACTGAATGAGTGTAATCAGCCTACATGACGTAGACCAAAAGCATCATTTCCTGTTTAGTGACGGCAGCAGTATTCACTTCCTGAGTGCTCTGTTTTCAGCCTCGGTTCAGAGAGAGAGGAAGTGTCTCTCTGCTGTGTGTTGTGTCTTATAGAGGTTTAACTCTTTGTTGATTACCATATAGGCTGATAAAGCATTAACATGCTTTCACTCTAACCGAAAGTTGATTAGATTCCTGTAACAGCACACCCCCAAGTGTTTTATTACTCTTAAATAACAGTCATACTATGACAACGACCAATATGTAATCAATTAATAATAATAACATAATGATATTCATTTAATAATTCTTAATATGAAAATGAAGCTATACTTTTTATCCATTTATAATTACATTTAATTAACATCCATGAAACAAGTTGTTACCTCTCTTTTTCTCATTCTTGACAATGAGCCCACTCACTCACTCACTCACTCACTCACTCACTCACTCACTCACTCACTCACTTACACACACATCGTCTATAACACTTTATCCTGTATTTAGGGTCATAGGGACCTGGAGCCTATCCTAGGAGACTTAGAACACGGGGCGGGGTACACCCTGGATGGGGTGCCTGTCCATCGCAGGGCGCACACACTTACACGCTCTTTCATATGCGACGGGAAATTTGGGAACGCCAGTCAGCCTAACCTAGATGTCTTCGGACTGGGGGAGGAAACCGGAGTACCCAAAGGAAACCCATCAAGCATAGACAGAGACAGAGGCAGGAATCAAACCACTAACCACGAAGCCAAGGGAAATGCTGCCAATTTAATGAGTCATTAAAGAAAAAAAATGCAGGTTGTCATATTACAGAGAAGCTGCAAGGCACTATTCAGCTCCTGCTCTGCTCCCAGGACAGGTAACAGTGTCGATAAAGAGGTGGCGCCTAACAGATTATATTGAAACAGTCATCTTCGATTTGTTTACTGTTTGCTTATTCTGTTAAAGGTCACTAATAATTCTGAAATTAAATGCACTGTCATAGAGGGCACCGCAAAAAAAAAGACTTCAACCAAGCCATTTGATTTGATTGCTGCTGTTTTCGTGCTACAGTAAATGCATCACGATGCACTTACAAGCCGAGACACCTGAGAGCTGTAATCAGTGTCCAACGTTTATCCAGATGGAAATGATGTTCATTCAGTATCGGTGATGAGGTCAGCCCTTTTGGGCCGAGAATGATGATGAAGGCAATAACAGAACGCAGCTCCACTATGCCTGATCAGTCCAGAGCTCATCAGAGAGAAGTAGACATGTGTACACATCAATATGTAATATCAGTCCAATGATGATGTGACCCATATTGATCAAGCAGGGCAAGCTCTGTTTGCTGTGCCCTCCCTTTTGTTTGGTTAAAGGTCAATATGAGACAGGTTAGACTAAGAGATGGACATTTTCCAGCAAACCACAGTTTTTACAAGCACCCAAAGCAACACCAACACTCATTACAGCCAAAGCAATCACTGGGACTGGGGTGGAATGGTTTATGACTTGCTTCAGAATTCGCTAACGATTTCACTTATGTCCATGTAAACACATTTTCCTGGTAAAAACCAAGTAATTATATACCCGACTATGAGAACACTTCAATACGGTCGGCCTTTGTCATTAACACTGGCTGATCAGCGCCATAAAAGTGGTTACTTCAGCACAGAAAGCAAGCTCAGCTCAATGAAATAGTAAATTGCTGTACCTCTGAATAGCTTCATTATACCCAGACTGTGAATTGTCCTTACAGATAAAGTGAGCGGAATGGTTTATGGGTACGACTTGGTCACTGCTGAGTGATAAACCCATTGATGGTGCATGGTGATCCTCGCCTAATGCAGTCTAATTATAAAGCGCGCCCCAGGCTATTGATTACACAGATATCTCCAAGGATCTCCACATCACATAATTACATTCGACCCCACCTGAACAATCTGCCGCTCCATCCCTCCACCTCCGACGCACCCCCACGAGTTACGCTCCTTATGATCACCATCTTAATTAGATATGCTTTGCCGAAAAGGCAACTTGGACTTGAGCAGGAGATCTGTTATCCCCTGTGGGAAATGTTTGAACCAACTGGGGACTTCAGATGATTAAGGAGGAAGAATGTGCAAATCCACATTATATTGAACATAGTAATCAGAGGCTCTTCCCAGTGGACAGGAGCTGGCTTGACTTGGTATAGTTGGATATATTGAATATATATAACATATAACCTATAGAAATGACAAACACAAGCACACACCGATCAGCCATAACGTTAAAACCTGACAAACATTAAGTCCAGTATTTTGTTGATTCCCCTTGCGCCACCAATGTAGCTCTGGCCCCTTGGGGCATGACTCCAGAAGACCTTTAGTGGTGTGCTGTGGTGTCTGGCTCACAGACGTTGGCAGCTGATTCTTTGGGTGCTGTGTGGGGCCTCTATGGATTGGACAATGCATCCCATGGTTGCTCGATTGGATTGGGATCTGGGGAGTTTGGAGGCTGGGTCGGCAGCCCTGGGCTCTTTGCCTGCTCATACACATGGAAGCTGCAGTTCACTGGGTGCTCTGGTGCCTTTCTATCATGGCCAGTATTGACTTGTTCCAGTAAGTTATACTGCATTGGCTTTTCTGTGGGATCGAACAAGACAGGCTAGACTTTGCACCCCACAGGCATAAATAATCCTTGGGTATTCATGATCCTGTCACCAGTTTACTTGGATATAATTTATAATCAATGTTAAATGTTCAATCTTATCTGCTGATAATATTTCAGCTGACTGGTGTATATCATCACGAAATCCAAAGCCACATCCATGTGTTTTTTTTTTATCTATAAATTGTGATTTGATGTATGCAATGATAAAATTTTTGAAACGTTGCCAATGCCAGATACTATCCTTCTACTACTTCTACTACTGCGGCTGCTCTCGTCCTCTGGTCCTGCCCTGATGATTTACTTTATGACTCTTGCGGTGTTGTAAATGGACCCACATGGATACTACTTCAATTTGTACCTAGGAATTGTTTCTGTAGTCATGACGAATATCCTGTTCTCATTCCAGGACACTTACTATCAGTTCTTTATTCTAACAACATTTCAACACACTAAGTACTGTTTGTGCTGTATTTTACTTTCATTTTACTAACTTCGTTCCCACCCAGGGAAGGATGAATAGTCTTTTGTGTCTGGTTCCTCTCCGGGTTTCTTCCTTTTGTTTTCTTGGGGAGTTTTTCGTTGCTATTGTCACCTCTGGCTTACTCATTAGAGATTAAAATTTACATCCAGATTTCTGTAAAGCAGCTCTGTGACAATGTCTATTGTTCAAAATGCAATTGATATAAAACTGAATTGAATGGGAGGTTTCATAATTTTCACTTCTGGATGGACACTGGTTCCCAGGATGACAGTTAACTGTTGTTTTTGCACTTTTTCGTTTTTTGTCAGCTGAGGATGAGATCAGAGTTTGTAAATCGTCTAGGCTTTGTGTAATATCAGTTCAAAAACTTGTATGTTTGCCTTTCTGCCTCACCTTTTGTAGCCCTACAACTATGTTTATATTTCACTGAGACGTTTATAAAACGTCTAGATTTTGGCCAGGAAAAAGTATTTTTTAAATATTTGAAGCATGTAGAAAATTAGTTGGGAACAATACTAAGTCATAATTTTTTTTTTGCAGTGAGACACCATCAGAGTAAAATAAAATTCAACTCTTGACCTCTTTATGACTGCAGCTCAGATTGTATATATATAAATAAAAAAAAGTTTTGTTTGGTCAGAACACAGCCTTTAAATGATATCTTTAAGTTTCATACATTGGAGGATCTGAAACTGGTCTCAGAAACTTTTCTGTCTGTATGTATGTCTGTATGTCTGTATGTCTGTCCAGCCAGATTTTGTCACAGCATCAAGCAAAACTGGCTGGATAGAATTGAATGAAACTTTGCCAGTCATTTGGTATTTACCTGAAATAAAATCTGGGCCATACATTACATCAACATGTTTAGTAGAAAAACCCTACGTCTTGGCAGCGTACTGCGCCTGCGTCAAACTGTGGGCGTGTCTTAAATTGACCCCTGGACAGGATTTATTAAAACTTTTTCAGTGCTTAGAGATCTGACTGAAGTTTAACCTGCACCATAGTTGAAATCAAAATGTTGAGTAAAAGCGGTTATAAACAGTTATGTAGCAGATTTAATAATCTACATATAAAAAAATGTTCAATGTAAACAAACACCTGCACCAATAGATAATAATTAGAAAATCTAAACTGAATATTTTTAATGGGATTAGTTCATATTTTTACCACTGAAATAAGACAGATGAAGTGGTATAGGTGACTTTTAACATGCATGCTGGAATAATTTTAGCACAGAACGTAATCTTTACCCGATCTTCTCGTCTGTGATTCACTCTCCGATTACCGAACAGGGAGTGTATTTGGCTGATGACGAAAGTACAACTTGGCGTAAACAAGGCATATGATACTCAGCCTTACAAATTATAATTTGTTTGTATTAGCAAGTTAGACAGAGAGTTCTGTCATACAGAAAGACAGGCAGACAGGCAGAAGACGTGGGCTTCAACCTGAAATAATAATATGACAAAATCCGATCAGCTTATTTTTAGCTTTAACCTTTTTAACTATTTCGAAAAACTGTTTTCCCGTCAATGACGGGTTCATACGCGAGTTGTACTTTGAGTCAACTATTTAATTATGAAGTGTACTGTATTAGATTTTTAATTGATGAATGTACCACCCAAACCAGTTACACTTCCTCACAGAAACAGCTTATTAAATGCTTAGATTGAGAAATGAAACACTTCCTGTGTGAAACACTTTAATGTGTCTGGCAATAATGTAAGTCAATTCAATTAAGGCTACATGTTATGCTTTTAACTATACATCCTAAGGAAAATAGTGACAAGGTTGCATAAAAAAAAAAGAAGAAAGAAACACAGATCCTGTACTGTACTGCAAGAATTCCTTTGAAACCTAAGTGTACAAGATGCCAACTAAACAGTATACAGACCAGTGTTCACCAATAACACTGTCCTCATGGGTCAATTTGCGACAGATTGAACTGAACCACTGAGCCACCGTGCCGCCGTGAAGAATATTCACGGCTGTGCATTATTGGCTGTCACTGTTGCCTCGCTCATCCAGGGTTGTATGGCTTCCAATCTTGTCTCCTATCTCTAAGCATGGAGTTTGCATGTTCTCCCCGTGCTTTGTAGGTCTCTACAATCTGAAACCATGCAGTGAAGGATGATTGGTGTTTCCAAATTGCCTGTAGTGTGCAGTTGTGTCTCCTGCATTGTGCCTGGAGTGACCAGGGATAGTATAGACCCCCTGTTACTCTACACAGAAGAAATGGTTTTAAAAACGGATGGATAGTTTCATTTCGAATCTTTGTTTTATTCTGACTCCTAGTTTTGCCCGTTCTTCTAGTTTTCATACTCCATATTTAGTTTAATGGTTAGGCATTGATGGACAAATGATATATATTAGCCAGACCACCTGGCCAGTAAAAGCTCAGATGTGCTGTCCAGTGTTTTGGTTGCCTGGAAACCTAAGTGACTAGGCTAAAAAGAGGTAGTTAATGCAATGTAATAAAGCATGGTCAGCTAGTTAGCTATTCATTTGCATTAATACAAATGAAGGAAAATGAACACTTTTCCATACGTCTAAAAGGTCGGATGTTCACTAGTTTACCCACATTAACCCTTTTATTTCGTTCCAGACAAATATTTCCTGAATATTATCCAATATATTTAAAAATGTAAAACTTTTTAAACACAACAAAACTAATGTGTATCATTTTATCTACTTTTAGAGTGAGTTGATGTCTCTATAGCAAGAATTTCATAAGACAAATAGAGACATGGTGGACAAAGTCGTCCTTATGTTCCCAGAGTCCTATATGGTCCACACATTTATATGACACATAATGGAAGCATGACAAAGGATCCTATTTTCCGTGTTCCCCAGTTCTAGGGTCAAATGTTCCCAGGGTCCCATGTCACCAAAGACCTATGTTCCCAGGGTCCTGTGTTCCTCTGGGCTATATAGCACATAAAGGAAACCTGAAAATTATGTTCCACAGGGGAGTGTACCTATGTTCCCAGTGTCCTGGGAACTTTTTTTTTTTTTTTTGTAAACACACATTAACCCTCTTATTTTGTTCTAGCAAAATGTGACGCAATTCAAGATGAAATATTTCATACATATTATTGAGTTTATTTTACAGGATAAACTGGATAATTAATGTGTTGCCAGAAAAATGAACTAGGGAACATGGGGCCATGTTAACATAGATAAATCTTTTTCAGGTTTCCATTTTGTGCCCTAGAAATGAGGAACACAGGGCTCTGCCATCATAGGACCCTTTGTCATGCTCCAAATATGTACCATATACTGTAAATCTGGGGACCTTAGTCCTTACTGGGAGCACAGGGAAGATCCTAAAGTTAGTAAAATACTGATTCTGTGAAAATGTATTTCACAATATTTTATTTAATTGTTATATTTAATACTGCACAAAGATAACCCGAGTAAATGTAAAATACAGTTTTTAAGCAATGATTTCATTTATTAAAGGGGAAGATGTCATCCAAACCTATATAACCCTATGTGAAAAAATAACTGCCCCCTTGCTAAAGGCTGTGTTCCATTTAACTTGCCACACTCAGGGGTGAGTACTGCCAGACCTGTTGAACCAAGAAATCACTTAAATATATATAAAAATAAAAAATGTAAATAATTTTGTCTGACAATGTGAAGCATGCAAAAAGATTTTAAACAGCAACACATCATGCTGTGATCTGAAGAAATTCAAAAATTAAATGAAAAAACAAAATAATGTATCAGTCTGGAAAGGGTGACAAAGCCATTTGAAAGGATCTGGGACTCCAGCGAACCGTGGTGAGAGCCATTATACACAAATGCAGAAAACCTGGAACAGCGGTGAACCTTCGCAGGAGTGGCTGCACAACGACGAGTCATTGAGGAGCTCATAAAAGAACCCAGATCCCGAAATAAAAAACATCAATAAGAATACGAAGTGTGCTTTTTATTCATGGTTGTAGAACCTGATTATTCACCACGCAGCTATGAGTAAAATTTCACAGCCTGGACACCAAATATGTTTGTCCTAGGCACATGGGATTACTGGTTCTGTGCCTTAGTGTTTTCCTGTGTTAGAAACCATGCTGTGAGTTTCATCTGTTGAAGCAATTCTCTTGGTAAATATGTGAAGCTGTTACTCAGTTTCTTTGTTTTTTCATGCCCCCTCTAACACTGTGTTTATGCTACACGGCTACGCGAAGCCACAAGCAGCCGCAGTGAGAGTTAAACCAGCAACTGACAAACCCACCTGTGCGTGTGCGTATGTGTGTGTGGAATAGCAACGGCTGAAATCCACAGCTGTGTGTCTGGGTTGATTTTTTACATTTTTTAAAAATAAAACCGTTCTAATCTAAATAAAAATC
Source organism: Clarias macrocephalus (assembly GCA_011419295.1). Lineage (NCBI taxonomy): Eukaryota > Metazoa > Chordata > Actinopteri > Siluriformes > Clariidae > Clarias > Clarias macrocephalus. The sequence goes on along the minus strand of JAAGKR010004220.1, from coordinate 41,051 downwards.
TATTGATTTCATCACCAGACTAATAAACTGCATTAAAAAAAATCTGTATCAGATCTTGTTGAAATTTGTTGAGTAAAGGAATAAGAGCAAGAACAAAAAGACACCAAAAGAAATCTGCATGAAAATTAAAATTTATTACCTAAAAAGAAAAAAAATTCTCTACAGCAAGCCACATTGAAATGTATTGCTTATGAACAAAGAAAATCAGTTTGTTTTAGTTGTTTCCCTCTTTTACAATACCAGGTTTCATTTTTGACAAAATACACGCACACAAAAACGAAAACAAAACCAAAAATTCAAAAAAAAAAAAAAAAAACGAACACACGAAAGAGGTGACGATAAAAAACACCAGATAATGTTTCTTCACAGTTGCAAGATCGGCTTTATAAATTAAAACAGTTATAAAAATGTGCTACACAAGCAGAAGCTCCTCACCTGTGAGATCACAAGACAGTACGGGCAACAACGACAAAAAAATTAAAATAATAAAAAAATGCAGCGTTTACAAAAACAAACAAACAAACAAACAAACAAACAAAAAAACCACCGTTGTCAACTTTAAGAAGAACATCCCAAACGAACGCGTATATTTCCTTATGAACTACTCATATATTCAATTCAACCTTAAATAAATTAGATCAGATCCCATGCATCCAGGTAACTGTGTTTTGCGAACTTGGTGCTGAAACAGGAGACGGACGCGGCGTGACGTGTGATGAACGTGTTTACAGAGTGATATTCGTTTATTTGGACCTGTTCACTCTTTTCCTATCTTTCTTTCTTAAAAAAAAAAGTTAAATGTATATATCTATATATTTACGGAGATTCCGGTTTCAAGAATGAAAGACAGGGTGTATACAAGACAAAAGATGCACAAGAGATACACGGGACAGACGTTACATTATGAATAAAAAAAATGAAATAGGGGAAAAAAACAAACAAACAAACAAACAAAAAAACACAGAGCAAGTAGTCTTTCATGTCTGTTTTTTTTTCAGCTGAGCGATTTATCAGAACCCGGGAAAGAAACGTCTTTGTTCCGTTTGTCTCAGGCACGTTGTTGAGGCGCGGAAGCCTTTCACTAATGCTCTAATGGTGCGTCCTTAGTTGAAAAAAAAAAAAAATAACATGATACACACATCAAGGATCCAGAGTTTCCAGTGCCTGCACTTTTTTTTGTTTTAAAGATAGGTAAGGCCACTGTACACAAGGTCCATCCATGTTTTTTTTCCCCCCGCGTGTCCCATTTCCATTTTTTTATTTTTTATTTTCCTTCAACCACATTTATATCGAGAAACAACAGTTCATAGTGGAAAAGATGTCTGACGTTACTCTTCACCTTGATGGCGCGTGCACGGAACAGCAGGTGACATAAAACCTAAAATACTACTTTAAAGTCCTAATTTTCTCTTCGGATCAGTTTGTAAAACGGTGCTACAGAGCCAAACTGTCAACGATCCCGCTCGAGAAGGTCCTCGTATGTTCGAGAAGCATGTGTCCGTTTCTGCACAATCAGGTCGAAATTATGATGAGATGGATGACCAGACGAGACTCCTCTCCTTCGTAGCAGCGAAAAAAAAAGAAAAGAAAGGAAAGAAAAATCTAGACGTGTTCCAGATTTGATGCTTCAACACAATAAGTGGTAAACAGAGGCACTGGGATTATGACCTTAATACTTTGACCAGTAGGTAGAGTTAGAGATAGAAGTGTGAACAAGCAAGTCGTGTGTCCGTAATAAATGCTTTCGGATGGATGTGAGTTCGCTTGAGTTTCGACCAAGCTGAGTAAAAAAAAAAAAAAACGTTAATGCTCACAGTTCAAAAAAGTGTGCAAAATGTAATAAACCAGAGAGAAACACCTGAATTTCTTGCTTCATAATGCTACATGACGCATTTCGTAACAACAGCAACTCAAACCACCACCACGTTCAGACGGTCAAGTGAGCAAAATCAGGAGGGAAAACGTGTCAGAATGTTTGAACCACTTAATCAAGTCCGTGTTGGGCGTCCGAGAGAAACTACACAGAGAAAGAGACGCTCACTTGGTTCGCTTCGTGCTCAAGAACATGAGCACCAGTGTTTCAAATTACACGTAAAAAAAAAAAAATTAAATCCCAGCGTTACACGTCGTAAATCCGTTCTCTTTCAGCCGCTTGTCGTCTCCTCCTCCTCCTCCTCCTCCCTCGTCCTGCTTTCCTCAGGCCACGACGAACTCTGAGGCGATGTCGGTCTGGACGTCGTTCTTCCAGAGCGCCTCGTCGTAGTCCAGGTCGATGGAGCCGTCGCTGCTCAGGCTGCTGTTGCTGTGGCTGCGGGTGGCTTTGCGCTCGCTCAGCCAGTGATACGGGGCCCGGGGCTCCCGCCTCGCCCGCCTGCGGAGCCTCCTCTGCTGCAGCAACAACTGCAGACGCTCCACCTTACAGCGCGTCGCCCTGTTCTCCGTCTGCCTGGAGGGCTCGCCTGCAAACCAGAAAGGGAAAAACATAATTTTATAAATTTATTTAATAACAAATATTAATTATAGTTATTGAAAAATAAGTCGGGGGTGGGGTGGGGTGGGGGGGGGTCCAGTTCAGTGATGTTTTGTGTAAATCATTTAGAGCATGCCTATGGTAGGCTTATAGACGAAATGGTAATATTTCACTACACACCGACTCCAAAATCGTTTTTTTTTAATTTATACTAGATGTTTGAATTTCAGATGTTGCAGTTCCTCTATAATCCTGCAGGTGGTGCACGCTAAACTATTCACACATTGGCAGGCAGGACGGAATTCTGTGTTGAAGGAGCGAATTACGTATTTGTTGGGTTTGTTTAGAATTGTATACAAAGCTAATAACAAAATAAAATGTAAAAACATTGAATCGTGAGCCTAACAAACCGAATCGACATGAAGGTATCGTGATAATATTGTATCGTCTGGTGCTTAATAGACAGATTCGAGATAAAATATAAAAAAAAAGTCAGATTATTCCTTTACTGATGCACATAATAGTATAATTCATGTCTCAGGTGTGTGTCTGTGTGTGTGTGTGCGCGTGTGATACAGACATAAACACACTCATTCATTTATTGATTTATTAAAGACTCCTTTTTTAATGAAGAATCGCTTGATGGAGACCTAATTTTATAGGTTTAACTATAAACTGCGATGGTACAATCAGCCACAACTGCATCGGAAATATTACACAACGAATCTTCAGACGTGCCAACGACACAGTTAACAATCGCGCATGAGCTCTGCCTGTCGATTAGTTTCGATTTGAGCTTCGCTTTCATTATTATAAAGCACGACATTTGTACAGAAACGAGCCTCTCGCCCATCGCCGCTGCCTCTGTCATGAAAGAATGATGGAAGTGTCAATAAATTCTGCATACTTCTTCTTTATGTTCACATTCTCTTTTATTCTCACACACACACACACACACACACACACACACATGGTATGCCTCCAAGCAAAGAGAAAACAAATTCATAATGCATGCTAGCCTCTGGCACTTGTCTTCCATTAGCCGAGCAGAAATCCACGCGTGAGCGCTGAGCATGCTGGGAAAACGAGTCGTGCGCTGGCACAAGAGCGGCATGGAAGTGAGGCAGAAGTCTCGGGTCACTGCTGGAGGAAGAGGTCTATTCTTTCCGCAGCCCTGCGGCCTGGCTCTGCTCATGCATCATTTAAACTTCATCAGCATGTTTCCACTGAACACACACCACACACACACACCACACGAGTGTACAAAAACACACCTGCATGAACTCTGACCCAGATGCCCGCCTTCTCGGCCCTGAGAGCCCAATCAGATGTGATCCAGAGACTCTGAATAATTCACATAGACTTGTTCTTAGAAACACATGTGTGTGTGTGTGTGTGTGTGTGTGTGTGTGTGTGTGTGTGTGTGTGTGTGTGTGTGTGTGCTAGTAGAGCTGATTAAGGCAGTATGTTTGTCATCCGTTAGATCCAGGATGAAAATCTCTTTAAGAGGCCCCCTGTTTGTATACACATCTATATTGCATGTGTGTGTGTGTGTTTGGTGGCGGTGGGGAGTTTTTGAATGATGAATCAATGCACTGAATGAGAGTCATGCACACAGAAGTGAGCCTCTAACTCGAGCCAGTCCTCCCTCTTCCCTTTAATGTGCGCAGATGTGTGTGTCTTTGTGCGTGTGTGTGAGTGTGTGTGAGCGAGAATCTCTGAGTCAAAAGCTTCTTCTCAGTCACGAAGTCCAAGGCTAAATGCATCGTTGACCACAGAGCCGCTCTAACGCAACCCAAACACTTCAGGAATGAAGCTTTATGGTGCTCTCCGCTCTGCTGTCAACGCCCCCGCAACGCACAGCCTGTCAGCAACGAGTGTGTGTACGTGCATATGTGTGTGTGTGTGTTTGTGCTCCATATAAAGGCAAAAGCAGACTGGCGGCGAGTCTGTGTGCAAGCTTCACAGATGAGGTTAGAGATTTGAAGCAGAAAAGTGGAAACAGGAGGGAAACCGTTTCAAATGCACACACACACACACACACACACACACACACACACACACACACACACACATGCACACGCGTAGGATTTTGTGTGTGTACTTCTTTGGCGTATTTGAGCAGCGAACGATGCGCGGACCACGCCTCCTTCGGTGCGATTGTGTCTCGTCCTCACCTGTCGGTTTGCCGATGCGGCTGTGGCTCAGTGCCAGTCTGTCTGAGGTAGGTGAGGGTAATAGTGGTGACACGGGCGCTGACGGAAGCTCCACGACCGTGGGCGAGGGAGGCGTGCACGGCGAAGCGGGAGGCGTCGCCGGGGGAGACACGGGCGTCTGGGTGTGGCAGCGGAGGTGAGCCAGGGCGGGCGGGATGCCCTGGTAGTGGCGCGTGGCACTCAGTAGGTCGTTGAGGATCTGCAGGATGGTACTGATGTCGCGGCGCGGACGCCCGGTGCTGTCCTGACAATTTGGGTGAAGGGTGCCTGAGGAAAAAGAAGGAGAGGGTTATGGTTAAGGAATGGGACTACTGACCGCAAAGTCCCCAGGGTCAAACATCGCCACCATCAAGTTGCCACCAAGGCCCTTAACTCATCAGCTGCATAATGAAATACAAATGCAAATTTGATTCTTTATTACTTTTACATTGAAGAATCGTTTTAAAACCTACCTGAGAAGGTTCCGGAGAAAACGCCAGGAGCGTGGTTCACGAAGCTCTCTATCACGGCGCCTGGTTTACGACTTGGCCATGAGCTGGTGCTTCCGCTTACACCTGAGGTCCCACATTCGCCCTAATGAAGACACACACACGAGCATATTACACTAAAACTGCTTCAGACTGTAATTCGAGCCTAGACCTTCAGTTAGAGCTTTTGACCTAATGAACGAAATGCTTGAACAACATGACAACAAAAGTTACCTGCTGGAAAGGCGTGGCTGCTCTGGGGGCGGGACTACAGGAACCTGTGGCCAGGTGAGGATAATGGGCAGAGCCTGGGGAAAGTGTAGGACTGGATGGGGGGGACAGGTGAGCGTGGTGAGCGTGGTGGGCGTGGTGGGCGTGGTGGCCTTGGTGTCCAGATGATGCCCTCTGGTTGTTCTGGGGAGGTGTTGGAGCATGGGGGCGCTCACTGCTGCCCACACAGGGCATGACTGGGGGCCTGGGTGTGCTCGGAGTCGGCCTGGTGGTGCACTGTTGGACGCCTGACGAGTTTTGCGCGGCCAGCTGCAGCTGCACGAACATCATGTGATCGCCGACGCGGAGGGCGAGTGTCAGCGGGGAGCGACCCGATAGGAAGTCGCCAACCTGGGAACGGGAAGATTGTGGAGAGGAACATTAGTGCGACTTCTCTACTTTAGCGACACGTGTGAGGAAACCAGAGCGCTCAGTTCCCCATGAACAGCCCGAGATAACGGCAAGGAGAAACAGCATCAAGGTAGTCTAATTTACACAGGCTTCTAGCATTATTATTATTATTATTATTATTATTATTGAAGGTCAAAGTTTAGAGATGTTCCACAGCAGGTTAGAAGGTCCGAGGTCATTTCAAACAATTATCGGTTTCAGGTTACACAGTGAGGTTGCTCGGAGCGGACCCCGCCGCTTCGACTCGCTCTCCACTTCTACATTCTTGTCTAATAACTACCATTCTCGGAAGGGCACCCTTCACCCAACCCCTCCTACTTTAATCAGGTCAACGAGGCCTCCAGGCGAGGAGGACAGGGTGAGGGAAACCCGCTGAGCGCTGATCTGAATGACTCATGAACCGCTGCGGTGATGTCAGCGCCGAACGAACGCTCATAAAAAAAATATATAAAAAAAAAAGAGAGAGAGAGAAAAGAGGAAAGAAAAAAAAACGAGGAAAAAAAGTCTGCTTCTCGTTTGACGCCTGACCGAGGCACGCTAATCACACCGTGGAAGAGACAAAGAGGAGCACGTGCGCGCCTAATGAAGCGGCCTGCAATAAGGAAAAGAGGCTCTTCAGATAGAACAATGTTCGAGAGCTCATCTGTCTGCTTGGAGAAGAAGCGTGCACTTTCAGTGCTTAGAGAACAGGGATATGAGAACATGTTCAGCTGACACTAATCACTCACGGTTCTCTATAGGTGAAGGAAACGTGAGTGTAAACACGCTGCTTATATATAAAAAAAAAAAAAAAGAGTCAAATTTCAGCTTTGCGCCATGACCTACCAGCTCCCGCGTCTGGTTTCTTCAAAGACGTGCACGTAGGCACAGCAACGCACCGAAAACAACGTAACACATGAAATACTGAAATACAAAGCACTTAAAAGTTCAAGCTTCTAACAAGCCTGGGTATATTTTTGTCGGGAACCCCGAGCGTAAAGGTTACCCGTGTGTAGGTGTGCGAGTATGTGTTTGGGTCTAGTATTTGAGCTGAGTGTGTGGGCAGGTGGCCTTCAGGTTTGATTGATGGCTCTCGTCTCTTTGCTAAGCGTCAATCAGGGTTGTGGGTGAAGCGTGACAGAGGAGGAGACGGAGAAATCCAGAGTAACCTTTCTGGTGAGGTTCGCAGCCGTCGGTGCGCTTTAGCTTTGTGCGGAAAGCGACCGTGACTGCGTTTTCAAAAAAAATTTTTTTTTTTAAAAAATCCCGCATGTCAGGCTTTTTTAAAGGTTGGTACGACCGGGTTACGGTGCGTACGCAGGGTAGATCTTAGTACAGAGCTGTCACTGTGAGACGCATGTGCAGTCATCTACGTGTCAGCTCTGCAAGCCGGGAATCTGGGTTGAGCAGGCTTCTTTAAGGAGGTACGTCAGTATTCAGATCACACGACACGATAGAAGCAGATGGAGGCGAAGGAAAATACTGTACGTGGGCGTATGCATATGTGTGTGCGTGCGAGGGAAGGAAGGCAGTACGAAGAAAGGAAGAAAGAAAGAAAAAAAAAAGGCGACAGGGGGAAGGGATGGGGGAAGGCAGGGGAGTCTGTAACTTTAAGAAAGCCTGAAGCTCAAAGAAATCGTTTGCAGGCATGGCATCCCTCCCTCACCGGGAGCTTTTTAAAGAAAGAAAAGGGGGAAGGGTGAGGGGGGGTGGGGGGCAAGATGTGGAAAAAAAAATACCACCGAGATGAGGTGGAGCTTGGAGCGCGGACTGTTTTCGGCTCGGCAGATGGAGCGGAGTCTCTTTGTTTGATCCGAGATAAGAGAGGCGCAGGAAATAAAGGGCTGCGACCATCAAACATCCTGATTCAAACGCACAATCACAAAGCAGTCGAGTCCCTGGTTCTGATCACGTCCCTGTAATCATACAGCAAATGCAAGTAACGAAAAAAATGATCAGTACGCGTGCAGCTTTAAGTACGGAAGGTCAACGTGAGTAGCACTTGGCGGAGAGTGAGTTCAAATTAGGGTTTGATGAGGATGTTTCAAGAGCCTCTTAATGCCAGCGCTCTTCCTGTTGTTTTTATCTCAAGGAGCCTTGAATAACCGAATTATACAGGAGCCTTCGTCGAGGATCAGACTTCCCTCTGTGATCGTGACTCGTCGTCCTGTTATGACACACTCGCAGACAAAGCCGGGTGTTTGATTAGCTCTGTGAATGCGGCTCGCTCGCTCCGCTCACAGGGATCCGTCTCGGCGGGCCGGACGTGAGCTAGCTCTCTTAAAACGCGGAATTATTAACCAGACCTTCGCGCGAGCATCTGTAGCTCATGGGTTCAGGTTTTAATCGGGGTAACAGTCGTGAGGCTCGGTTCCCGCCGGACGGCTCGGAGGTTGGAGGATAGAGAATAGATTTCTCGAAGCCCCCTCACCCCCGGCGTCTGTATCTTACTCACGCGCTCTGGCTTCTGTTAGGAAAAGCCCAGTCACGATGCCGACCACTTCGAGCACAAAGGCGAGCGGAGAATGAAAGCCGAAAGCGATCACGACACAAACGATGGCCCTTCTATTTATGGCAGACGAACTAGAACAGAAAGCTCATTATGTACACCCAATCCTGTGCTGCTAAAAACGACTCGTTATGGAGAATATCACGCACACACATAGGCGGATCTTAGACTTTTAGGGTGTAAATGGTACAACAGGTTCAACCGCAATAGAAATTCATCTATTTTATATTTAACTTTATTATATATATTTCAATTATACACACTCTCTCTTTCTCTCACTATTGTTTCTATCGTTATATAGATATTGTTATATCTATACACAATATACACTAAAATACTATGATGCTACATTTTAGAAAACACACACACTGAACACTACATACGTATACACCTCCTTTAATGGCTCGAGCACGTAGAGCCGAGGTCAGGACCGTACAGTGGATGTAGCAATAACTTCCAGCTGAGTTCCTGTAATGTGCAAGTGGTGCGCGGTGAGCAGTATGAAGTCATGCACTCGCAAGTCTTGCAAAAACAAAAACGCCTTCGGTGACAAAACTGGGCTTTAAAATTGTCAAAAAGTCCCAGTTTGACTTGAACACTCCTCATACACACACTACACACATGCTGTATATCGTAAATTTTTCGCAGCAGGACGAGAACGACACTCCGAAGCTTTGAAAGCGGTTTTTGAGAGACGCTTTTAATTCTGCGAGTAAACATTTCGCATCGTTAAGCTCCACCCAGGGTGGGAAAGGTCAGACCCTCCACCCGGTCGTTTCTCCATTGATCCTGAGGCCACACAGATGGCCCTCAATTCTCCCTCCCCGCACAGTGCTATTAAGAGCCAATGATTTCCAATTATAGCAGACCAGGGTTGCAGATTACCCCGTGTGAGAGAGAGAGAGAGAGAAATAGAGGAACGAGATAAAGTCTACTCATTGCCGTGAGGAGTTGTGGAGTAACGACAGGCAATAAACAGGGTGGTGCCTGGGAGACCAGATGGAAAGGGTTTCCAGTCCTAGAGAAGGCTACGACGAGGAAAGAGTAGCGGTGGCCACCCAACACTAACGCTACAAACGTACACGAGACTAATGCACGCTGCTGTTCCGGCCAACACATTCAACAATGAATAAACGCACCAGGAAACTCAATCCTGATGGTATTCGAACCCAACAGCTGTGATATTCAGATGAACAAACCCAGACGTTGATAATATTCACTCACATAACACCGGCACTAGTACAGACCTAATGTATCCGCTCAGCACCTTTCAACGCGGTTTTAATAAAATAGTCGCATAGATAGAACGGCTTAAAGCTTAAAAAGCTGCATTTCAACCTAAAAAAGCGAGATGAGATGAGATGAGATCCTTATTGAAGTTCATCTCACAGCTCATAGTAATATCTGTACAGCCCAGAGCTTCAAAAAGCTCATCAGATCATCTAGAAAAACCATCAGGGAGAGGATGTAATCAGCAAAAATCTATTCAGTGTGTCCTGAGGTGTGTGCGTGAGTGTGCCTGTGTGTGTGTGTGTGTGTGTGTGTCTCTGTGTGCGAGTGTGTGTGGGCGTATGGCTACAATGATCAAATTATCTTCACCCTCGTTTCAGTTCACCTAGGAAGCAGCACGGTCATCTTATCAGCTTGGGAAAAGCGTCTCCGTTACGTCTGGTCCTCCATATGGTGATCAATAAGAGTAAAGCTTTTACACACACACACACACACACATAGAGATCGAAGCTGAATGGAGCGTGCCTGTGTATGGAGTGAAAGGACGAGCCGTCTGAATACAAATCACGCCTTTCCCAATTTGCACCTCTCCCGGCTTTCACAATAGCACTATTCTGACACCGAGAGCAAACCGAGGTGAAAAGGACACTCTGTGTGTGTGTGTGTGTGTCTGGAGAGGGAGGGGGAGGCTGTCTGTCCTACTAACGAAGGGGCAAAAAAGAAAAAAAAAATCTAAATCTCCAGCTCAGCTCAATCACCGACCGTCCCTGTAAGACGAGCAGTTCCGGCTAAGAGCTGAGGGCTGCCGATTATCCGTTGCGTCTCTTTATTTCATCAGGAGAGCGCTGGTTCGATATTTCCGGAAATCTTTTTTAGAAGCTCCACACTCCCTGCGCTCCCCTCCGTGCTCGTTTTAGCTGCTCGCCTTTTGTGAATCAATGAGATTCTCTGGCTGAATTAGTAGCGCAGGCAAAGGAGGAGAAGAGAGAGAGAGAGAGAGAGAGAGAGAGAGATGTGGCGATTGCTAGTTGGTAAATAAATCCTGATCTTTCTTTTAAAAGTGTGAAAAGAAGCACGAAACCTATGTAATATTGATGGAATAAAACACAACAGGGTGTGCTGTTCTAGTGGTGCGAAAAGGTTTTACTTGCTGGAACTGCAGTCACTGACTATGAATCAGGAGCAACATAATAAGATAATAAGGTACGATGATATAACATTATATTTAAAGGGCACCTATTATGGGGGGAAATACTGATTAATTTTTATTTTTGACTTCTCCAGTATGTGTGTGAGTGCAAACAAAAAAAATGTGAGGGAAAAAAAAAATCCCCTTTTCATTTTCGTATTCGCCAAAGCTCAAACTAGCCGATGATAGTTTCCCCTGTTGTGACCTCATAGAAGTGGATCCCCTCCCATGGTTGGCTTTCTGGACGGTTTACGGCTCAGCAACATTTTTTATTTATTGATTATCTGAGAATTAACACATACGCACCCACACATTGGTGGAGCTCTGAGTCCTGTGTTGACTTGTTAAAGCAAACGGTAGAATACGGGACCTTTAAAGTATAATATCTAACAGGAGTGCACGAGAGGAGTCTCTAACGGGAAAGCCGCTGTTACTTGGGCTTTCCTGCAAGCGTGACTCAGGAGGGAATGAGGTAAAAGGGCTAAACTTATTTAAAGGATGAACTTAAAGACTAAGGATAGAAGCATCCACTCATCTATTCAGCGCTCTCCTCCCCTCCCCCCCCCCTCTTTCTCTGAGGCAGAAAGGAGGATCACAGTCTCAGCGTGAATCGCTCTCAGCCGCTCGTCTCTCTCTCTCTCTCTCAGTGGAAAAAGCAGTCACAAGGTAACAGCAAACACCGTCAAAAAAAGGCGTGCTTCCTGAACTCCCCACCCCCGCACACACTCACCACACACACACATACACACACACACACACACACACCACACAGACGCACTTACACACAAACGTACACGCTATAAAAAGCAAAAACAGGAAGAAACCTTCTCTCACAGACACAGGTTTGCACAAGTGGTTTTAAATACGCAGTTGCACAAATGTCCTTTCAAACACACACAGACACACACACACAGACACACACACACACCTCTCAGCTCCCACAGACTGAGGTAGGATTTCCAGGTTATAAATATCTGCTGCAGAGGAGCATCTCCTCAGAGACAACACCTCAGCTGTGTGCACCTAACCACATCTGTTAACACACACACACACCAGGATTCTCAGTATAACACTAACACTGTGCAAAGTTTTCTATTATTTATATCGCTGCGTCCTTTACAGTTCTCTACAAGCTAAATATCACTGTGGCTAAATAAATAAGTATGACTGTGTGTGTGTGTGTGTGTGTGTGTGTGTGTGTGTGTGTGTGTGTGTGTGCTAAAACCATGAAGAGGGGATGAGTAAAGAGCGAGCGAGTGAAGAAGTGGTGGCCTACATAAAAAAAGAAGCCTTTGTGATGCAATTTCTTGGAAATCTTTTCTCATCGACTTGACTGTTTGACCACACACATACACACACACACACACACACACACACACACACACCTATATATATATTAAATACTAAGGATAGATATATGAAGTATAAAGTAGAGCTGACTTCAGAGGGCAAAACCAAAACTCATACTCTTAGTACATACTACACACAGGGTGGAGTTCGTCTGGGCTTGCATGGTGCATACACATGCTCACACACACACACACACACACACACACACACACACACACACACACACACACACACACACACAGTGATTTAAATGGGCAGGCAGCCAAATCTTCAGCAACATGACTCACCCATCCTGTGTGATTTGCTTACATGGAAATACTGCACTAACTCTGACACACACACACACACACACACACACACACACACACACACACGGACCTGCGTTCATCAAAAGCACTGCATGTACTGTACAGTAGAGACTCGAGTGATGCCCTGGTGCTATTTGTGTGTCTGTATGTGTGTGTGTGTGAGAGAGAGAGACAGAGAGAGACAATATCCATATGTAAGTGTAATTTTTGCGTGGGTGTTTGAGAGTATGCGCAAGCATGCCTGTGTGTGTGTGTGTGTTTCAGTAAGAGCCAGCAGGGTGGGGAATGCCAGCTAACAGGGTGTACTGTGGGTGTGTGTTCCTCTGAACTGAGCGTATCCTGTCGCTTTGTATTGTCTACCCTGCCGCAGTGTCTAGGAGAAACTCATCCTGTCCTAAAAATATACAATGCAAAACCTCCTGCTCGGTGTGTCATATGTATCTCCAAACACTAGCGGACATTTTTAACAGGGGTCCGATGCAGCCCCTTACTCAACAACCCTTACTAGTTCTCTCGGTCCTTTAGGTAGTGTTTAGTTAAAGTCATTAATACCTTTCTATTCGACAAGTTTACAAAGTCTCTGTGTAACAATTAGCTTGAATTACTTCAATAGCTAATTTTACATAATGGGAGTTAACTATTAACCATCAACCTAGCTAGAGTACATGTAGCTAGCTACCTTCATTGGCATTTGATAGAAATAGCTACCAAGCTAAGCTAGCATTTCTCTCAATTATTCCCACCTATTCCTGTGAGAACTTCTTTTTTAAGAAGAAAAAAAACTAGCTTTACTTACTTTAATACCTAATTTTGCACAATAATAGTTAACTATTAACCATAGACCAAGTTAGCATACAGCTAGCTAGCTACCTTTATTAACCTTTTATACATGACAGAATGTAGGAACCAACCCAGCTTGCAAGTCACATGTCACATTTACAAACTCTCTGTGTAAAAACTTGAAAGTTAATTTTACAGAAGGTAATTAACTATTAACCGTCAACCAAACTAGCATGCTAGCTAGCTACCTTTATGAACACCTTTGTATTTGATTTTCAAAAAAAAAAAATTTAAATACCTAGTTTTACACAATAATAGTTAACGATCAACCATGAATTAAGCTAGTTTGCTAGTTATTAAAGTATGTGAAACAATTCTTTTCTTTTAACAACAGATATCCAGGCCATGCCTTAGGGTCGCTCACTAAATATTTCTTACCTGAGTTTCTGTCAAACTCTCCAGCGCTTGCATGATGGACTGCTCGGGTTTGGAGACCTGAGACTGGATTGGGAGGAAAAAAAAAAGGTAAACAACTTTGCAGGAACCTCGACAAGACTGAACTGGACCGATATGAAAATGAGGTAACGGCAGATGTGTCAGGTAAGGCTTACCATTAATCCTGCCTCCACGGAGGGCACGAGGGTCAACTTGCTCCCGTCTGTAACCCCGAAATCCTGGAGCCGCCCTGAGCTTAACCTCCTGCGCCACAAGATTCACAACCGTTAGCGATCGCAGGATAAAGGTTGTGCGTTTGATTGGTTAAAGTTAAATAATTTTATATAACAGTGGCTCTGAAAGTAGCGTCTGCTTCAAGCAAAGCCCAGAATTATATGAAAACGGAGCTCATTACATTTCATTACGTTTTCTGTAGTAATAAATAACACACAAGGAATTGCATCCGAGATTGATAATAAATGAATTTGAACAAAAATTTGTGATAATTTATACATGTTTATTTAACATTTATGGAAAGAGCCTCTGATGCCTGGGGTTTGAAACAGAGGTAATTCTAAATCCTTTACATTTAGAAATTAATTATTAATAATAACATTTTTATTGAGCTATTTTGAGGAGGTTGTTTAATGGTAAAAATTTTAATCACTGGGAACCTGCTGTGGTGTGAGTGGAATCATATATTAAAAATGCATTATTACAAAATCAAACACACTGTTACACAACATTATATTCATGATCATGCAGAACATTCTGAAAGTGAAATAGTCATCATAACTTCATCTTAGCACTGTTGCTCAACTTTCTAAGAACTAAATCTATGATTACTGGCACAACGAAATCTATTAACCCCGTAAACTCTGAGATTATTACACAGTAATAACTCCTGTGAATTACTAACTAACCGAAAGAGCGTGTAGTTGCAGGACTCTGAACAGTTCCTGGAAGAGTTAAAGCAACGCAGAAGAGAACAGCCATATCTCCTCAACTGGAAAATATGCTCGAATAGAATCTGGAAATCTGGATCGCTGACACAAACCAGGATAAATACTGACGCTTTCCAGGAGAAGTTATGAAAGCTGAAGCCTGGGGTTTGTACAAAGCGATGTCATCTCTAACAGCACTTGGCGGCAATCCTGCACTATGCTTCCTCTCTGTCTGGAAAAGCAGCCATGCGTTTATGATCGTTTGTGATAACCCCACCTCTGTACCTCACCGTGAAGTGTCTGTGGCAGAGCTTTTACGTCATCTGCACTCTTGACACAGACCAGCCCGAGTGGGTTTTTTTTTATTTTTTTAAAATCTTTTCTTTCCCTAACAACCCTGATGTCAAACAACCAGGTGTGTGCTTGCAGATTAGACATGACAGTTGCAGACTGTTCCTGTATACACAACAAAAATCCCCAGTGTTGACTGAGCACCTGCAGTGCCAATGAACTCGCCCTGTACACATTTGTGTCCAGCTGGACTTGTGTAAACACTGGAGGTGTTAAGTCAACACTTGAGGATTTTCTTTAATGCAACAATGACATTCACGGGACGGCTCTAAAAGAAATCATTTCAGTCTATGTGCACACATGCACCTGCCCTGTCAAGCAGTGTTTTCTCAGGCTTTTTATCTAGTAAAGTGTATATTTTAGATAATGCACCATCAATTCTTGTTAGTCTTTCAACTGGGCCCGTTGAGGGGTTGCCACAGTGGACCATCCGATCCGCACAACAACTTGGCACAGGTTTTTTGTGCCGGATGCCCTTCCCACTCGGGCAACCCTCCCATTTTATCTGGGCTTAGGACCAGCACTGCATTTAATGGCTGGAGTTTGTGCATTTGGTAATTGAACCGGGGCCTTCTGCATGGCAGGCGAGAAACCTACCATTAAGCCCCAAGTCTAATGTGTTTTAATAGGAATTAATTTAAACTACAGGGACTTGATTGAAGGTTCATGATTGAGACCTTGTCTAGGTTAAAAATAGGCAGTTCAACATTTATAGTTATTACTATGCAAACAATTTGCATGCACATGACTATCCCTTTAATGTGATCACATCCTTTTAGATCATCATGTCGTTTATGGCATGTGGACGTGGCAGAACTGAGCGTGCAATAAACGATTAGTTTCCTTCAAGGTAAAACCACGAAATCATTTAGTGCATGCATTTTATATATATATTTATATATGCACGGTATATATACAGTATATATAGTGGATGTGTTGGACTGTTCTGTAGCGTTAACCCCCCGGTGCAGCACTCACGTGTCTTTGTGCAGAAGCGCGAGTCTGTCTTTGGACACCCGGAGCTTTTGTGAAAGCCTCCTCTTCAGACCCTCGACCGATTCGTCTGCGGGGAGAGACAGCTCGAAGCGCGTGCCCGTCGTCGACTGGATGGATAAATGAATGCAGTGCTCGTGCAAGAGCTCGGGACACCGGGCGCGAGATCCGTGAGCACCGGTGCAGCCTCGCGCTTCTGCGTGCTGCTCCATTCGAGCCCGTGCGAAGATAAAAAAAAAACACAACAATTTGCGTCTGGTCTGGTTGCGTGAATATTCCCTTTTTCTTTCTTTCTTTCTTTCCTTTTTTTTTTTTTTTTAACTTTGAGACCCGTACTCTCCGGACGACGCGATTTTTATTCAGTATTTTATTTCTACAGTAACGTCGTAACTGTTAAAATATACCCAAAACCATATGTAAATATGATTGTGTTTTACAAAATACAAAAATAATAGTTAAAATAATGCCAGAAAAATCCTGCTGTAACCTGCACTTGCACGAGCGATAAAACAAACACGCTGTACGATTAAAGACGCTCGTCCTCTCCGTCTCGAGCTCGCACGCGCGTGGCGAGCTCGATTTGTTCTTATCACGGACTCCTAAACTCCGCCTACTGCCCAATAGCAGCCTTCCTATCGCTTCTAACAAGGGTTTGCGTAACACACACATGTCGGGAACGCCCCGCCCATTTCCCCCGCGCTCACATCCAATCAGAGACGTCGTTTCAACTTCCTACTCTAATCATTCATAACAGTTTAAGCTCGAGCCCGTAACCTGGCAACCGTTCCTGAAAAACGCTAATACAGGAAACCAAATCTAAATCTCGATCCAGTTTGCACCTGATTATAAATCCTGGTTAAAAAAAAACTAAAGGACTTTTTTTTTTAGTTATACAATGAAAGTAGATCTACTTTAATTCTCTTTTAAAGTCAACCCTATATCTGAATGAGGCGGATTGACACAGCCAGTGTTGTGGATCCACATTGTTCCTGACCAAGATAATGCACTTACTGATGATGAATAAACATGGTATTATTCTTTGGAAACTAATCCTAAAAGTGAATTCCAGGATTCCATGCGTAATCTTCCTGTTTTCACAGTGGCTACAAAATCCCAATGATGTATTAGAGTTCTTCCTGTGCACAAAACAGTTTATTTTGCTATTTACCTCTAGCTGATGCGGCTCTAGAAATGTCTTAATTAAAAGAAGTTAAGTTTAGCTCTTCGACCCATATGGCCTGGGTCATCTCCATACCTAAACCCAATAGAATCAGAATGAGCTTTATCAGAAAGAGCTCTGGAAACTGTTGGACAAATGTGAAGAAGGCAGTAGCAGTCCAGAAACCATCTTCTTGTCATGATCTTGCCTGCTTGATTGCTTCCTGATGATTATGAAGAGAAGACTGGACTTTCTGGACTGCTACTGCCTTCTTCACCATTGTCCAACAGTTTCCGAAGATCTTTCTGATTTTACATCTATTTGACTCTATGCTAGATCCAGCAGGCTTGGAAGGCTATATATTAATTGTTGTATAGCAGTTTCATTTAATTTTTTTTTAGATTTAGTATCTTGATTGTCATTGTTTAAAAAAAAAATTAAAAGCGTCATTAAAACATTGAATTTCACTTTGGTTTTTAGTATTTTTGCCCCCCCCCGCAGAGGGTTCAGTGCAGATCCTGACAGCTGCGTGCCACCATTAGCTGCAAATCTAGTGTGTGGTCAACTCACTGCCACTCCAGTGTTTCGGCAGCCCTTAGTTCTGCCTGTCATACAGTATGTGCTGTTGATGTAATAGCTCTGCAGTCTGGTCCGGGGGTTCGCCGTAGATGACATGTGATGTGCTAACTGATGATAATCAATGAGATTATTGTTTAAAGCACTATACACACAGCCATATTTGAAATTAGTGCATTAAAAAAATGTAATATCCATTTTTATAAAATGTAAATCAATAAATTGTTAAGTAGTTCCAAATATTAATCCAGCATGCATGAAAAGTTGCTCACTCAACCAGTCAGCTGTTTTGAAGACATGAGAATCAGATGAAGTTTATTTAATTTGAAGATGAAACTTCTTATTTCACAAATAATTTGACACACCGTCTGTAAAGGTACAGCACAGATGGAGTCTGTTACTGAGCAGGGCTACACCTCAAGGGAAGGAACTGGTTCCATGTCTCCAAGTTTTTGTTTTTCTATTCTGGTATCTCACCCATGAAAGAGGTCAGCGGGGTAAGAAGGGGAAGGTTACAATCTTTTCTTCACTGTTTTCAAGCTCTGCAGGCATAAAGGTTAGTTAGGGAACATAAACACTACACATACGCAGTTCTGAACAATAGTGATTTCTTGCTGGCTGTCGGGCCACTGTTTACAGTCGAGAAACGTAGACAGGTGCTGACAGGATGACGGGAATGTCGTGTCATTAGGGTTACAAAGCACGGTCCGTCTGCTGTAACACAAAGCTTAAACACAATCAAGAGCAATGAGTCATGTGTCCTGAACCCAGGAGACCTCTTGTTTACTCACCTTGCTGCTCCTAGCTCATGTATTTTGTTGCTGGTGGCTGTGTGATGCCAAACTGGGTGTGTCCGTGTGGTTGACTCAACTTCCTTGTGACAAAGTGGCACACGTTGTCTGCTAGTTTGTAATTGTCTTGTAAAAGCTGTTATTCACCCTTACTCTGCCAAGACCGATTCATATTTCAGTTCCCGTCCAGCTCTGCATGTATGTGTGTTTGTGTGTGTGTGTGTGTGTGTGTGTGTGTGTGTGATAGAGAGAGAGTGAGAGAGTGTGTAGGCGGACTTTCAAAAACCTTGCTCATGGAGCCAAGTCAGCCAGGCAGGAATTTGTATGTATGTGTGTGTAATGAAAACAGCCTGACCCATGGGGCTTTCAATCAGGACATTCTGGCCTTATGAAACAGCATTCTTCTCGTGTTTGTCGTACAAACTAGGCGTAGCGATGAACAGGTTACTGTAAAGTGACTCACTTGTATTCCACTTTGCGCATTGCCTGATTTGCCCTTCGCATAGGGATGAGGAAACAGGGACGTAGTGTGTTATTATACCATATATTATACAGTAGAGCTGATATGTTCCTTCACACCCTTCACTAGGACTGGTTGGTTTTGTCGGCATCGTAATGCTTGGTTTGGTTGTTTGTCAGCCAAGTGCTGATCTTTGGAGGATACAGAAGCCTTGTTTATAGGCAGGACTTGGGAAAAGAGAACTATGGTTAACATTGAAAACACTTTTTTTTTTTTTTAACTTAGAGAAGCAGAAGAGAGTAAAAACAACAACCAAGAAATTCAGCTCTGAATCGTCTAATGAATTTGTATAATTAAAAAGAAATCATTGAACAAGCGTCCTCAGAATGGGTGTTTCGCTCCCAAACAATTTGGGATTTTTGTTTATGAACATGAAAAATTCCTGACATGTGGCGAGTCATTTCTTTCATTCAACTGCTGAGAATTTGTTTTATTTTTATTTTTACAAAATATAAAAGCAGATGCCAAATAATTACACTTCATCACTCATATATGACTCAAACGTCATGTCCAACCTCATGTGTGATAAACCTGATCTGTGTGGAGTCAGTGAATCGCTTCTCTTTTATTTTGTGTGTCGGTGTTTAAATCTTCAGATCTTCCAGTAAAGACGAAGGTTCATCCCTTCCCTGATTCAGTGAAGTCAGTGAGTTCATCGAGACATGGTGAGGGCTTGGAGATTCCCAGCGTTTCACTAAGTCCAATTTGGGTTGGGAGTCAAATTCTTTAAAACACAGACAGACAAGACAACGTACGTGTGTAATATTTATCCTACATACTGTATGCCAGTGTTTCTCAACCTTATCTAAGCAGCTGAGCAACATCCTTCTCTGAATTAACCTGGGTGTGACAGATGGTGCGATAACCTGTGGCATACTGTATTTAACACGCAATAAGTTTAGACAGTCGCATGATCAGGGTACAGATTTGGGCAAAGTGTGGCACTGGACAAACTGTGCAAAAAAAAAAAAAAAAAAAAATCTGATACATGAATTATACAATGAATTCAAATTCAAATCAGTTGTAAAGAGAAGACAAATTCATCCCAGAGTGTGAGGTTTAAAAAAATACAGGCGTGTTCCTTTAAGGCTGTTCTGTGTTGGGTGGATGGTGGCTCAGAGCGAGCTTTTATCAGGGAGAACAATTTCGTCTGCTAAAATCAAAAAGATGAATCAAATGTTCCTGAGTGGCGCAAGAGAAAAGCGTCTGGTGGGTGGGAACTGGCAGGTGACCATATTGGGAAGGAAGGAAGGAATAAAAGAGAAGAAAAAAAAAAACCCTAAATCCTATGACTCTATGCGTGATATACTGTAGGTATGGTGAGTTCTCAACGCATCGTCTTTGCATCACATGTACAGCTTTGGCTGGATATGAACTCTGTTAATGTTCATGTCATTTTTAATAGAGGCAGTCGGGGTCGGTTTTGAGTGGTGTGTGTTTGTGTATGTGCTTGTGTGTATGTCCTGTATGTTCAGCGGGGTTAGCCAAAGCAATGACGTACTCAGCAGCAGACACATAGCAGCAGCAATCCACTACTCCCTGTCGCAGGCTTAAAATAGCCTCCCCTAAACCCCCTCCTTCATTTCTCTATCTCTCTTCCTTCCAAAGGCTGCGTCAGTGCATCACTGCCCACATCTTCATCCTTTCTCTCCCATTGCTTTCTCTCTTCCTCTTTTTTTCTCTCCTTCTCTCTCTCTCTCTCTCTATGTGTGTGTAACTCTCTCTCTCTCTCTCTCTCTCTCTCTCTTTTCCCACAGTGCTAATTACCTCCTACAATGTGCTGCAGAGTTAAATCGAGTAACTCTGACTGTGTAGGAGTATCTTTAACACTGATTTTACTGCTCCTCTCTCTCTCTCTCTCTCTCTCTCTCTCTCTCTCTCTCTCCTCGGTGCGCTTTCATTTTCTCAGGTTTTATCTCTGTGTTTCTCTGCGCAACATAATTTGCAAAATGCCAGAAATAGCCTTGCCTTAGGTGAGATCTAAGGCAAAACTATTTCAGTACAAACTATTTTAAGTCCGAACAATAAGACAATCATTTGCAGAGGAATGAAATTCACATACACAGAGCCGAATCAGTGCTGAACGTGGTGAAGGAGACTTCAGACTCGATCCATTAAAGAACAAAAGAGCAACACTATACAGGAATCATGTTTGAGGGATAATTGTTTTGGGTGCCATTAATAACAGAGGAATCATTATATATTCCCACTTTTTGAGGAAAAAAAAATCTTAAATAAATAAAATATTTTCAAGAAATTGCTAAGCATCATGGACCCAACCGCGTCTTTCAAACTGCCGCTCATGTTGCATCACACGGCAGTGTAACATACTCAGAGGACAGTACTGTCCACCCTCTCCAAACCACCGAGCACAGCCAGTATTGCTCCTTCGCCGATATGAAAATCTGAACTTGGAATCTATAAAGAATATGGGAGATGATAACACTTTTTCTGGAGTGGTCCTTGGGAGCAAAATTACGCTTCTTGTATTGTAGTGCTTTACAAAACCTTCTCTGGCTTCCATTCAGTACGGTGCAGAAGTGTATGCTTTCAGAATTGTGCACTTTCAGGTGTTAAAAGGAAAATGCACAGGAAATGACTTTCTTGACAGTGTACCTATAAAAAAAATTGTAAATTATTCAGTCCAGGTATTTGATGTTGTAGCTCTGGGCTCCCTGGCGAGGAAGTGACCTCAATCATCCATTAAGACAGAGATACTCTTACTCTACTCTACAGGGGTTTATTAGTGAAAAATAGACGAAGATGAAATGTGAGTGCATCCTGCAGAAAGATGCCAGCCTGAAAATGTAAGTCTTTTGTTATGGGTAAATGTTACACCTAAAAGTTCTTTTTTTGAAGACACAAAGGCAGTTATAAAAGAAAAACATACAGTAGGCATACGTTATTAGATAACTTTTTTTTTTCATTTACACTGATCAGCCACAAATTTAAAACATCAAATCCCACAGCTCGGCTCAACTGAACTGAGATCTGGGAACCCCAGGGGCCAGACCAATAACCCCTGCCCTCCAAGCCCCACACAGCAAGCCGTGATGCTCCGCGTGCGCCGACACCCCTCCACCCCAGCCAACATCAACCCCCTTGAGCAATCTGTGCCACACCAGTCTCTCTGTGGGATTTGAACAGACAGGCCATCCCCCGCGCCCCACAGGCACAAATGACCCCCAGGTGCCCACTATCCCGCCACCAGTCCACTGGTACACAATTGACAATCAATGCTAATGTCATGTGGTGTTAATGTTATGGCTGTTCAATGTCTGTCAGTGTTTTTTGTTGTTGTTATTGAAGTACTGTGAAAAATATATGAAATGAACAACAATAAATGTCATCTTGGTGTAAAATAAAAATGTTAAGAAATTAATTGACAGTTGTGCTTTCAACAGTATCTAGCTTAAGGTAGGATAATACATGAGCTCAAATCAGTCAACAAAAAGAACCGACTTTAGCCTACAATTATCTAACGCTTTGAAATCGGTCCTTGGTATTATATTTATCTTTCCTCTCACGAGGGAACCGGCTCTTAAAATATGACTCAACTTTTATTATTTTTTTTCATCTTACAGCAGATTCTTCCATGACTATCTCGTTCGACAGGATTAGCCTATATTTTTCCACTGCAGTCTTGACCCAGTAAAATGCTAATGTACACTGCTAGCACCGCATGCGTCAAATCTGATGTCAGGGGCACGTAAAATCCTGGAAGTGGACCAGCGCGAGCTCAGCCTTTCTGGCTTAAACCGAATCTTGGCAGGTTTTGACGTCAGAGTAACCGGGACGAGTCAGATTCTGAGCCTGGAACCTCACGTGCTTGCATTCCTGCTCCCCGCCCCTCCCCCGCTTCCTGTGCCGCTAAGCTCTCTGCATGCCTCACCAGTAAGGAATGCGCAGGAGCTCGCTCTGCCACGCTTCAGAACACCATGCTGTCAGTCGGGCCTAGATGGAATACTAAACATTACTGCACAACAAGAAACAAATGACATCCTGCCTTGTTCCGGGCAGAACTGAAGCAAATCTGGAATATCCTGCTAGGCTACAGCGGCACAGGAAACCATTAAACCTTCCATTCACAAGCCTACATAATCTCCTCAGCCAAAAAAGATTATCTTTATATATTTCTGCCAAGAGTAAGACAGAAATTCTGTTTTATTGTGTTTCAATCTTAACTCACATTCCAAGAATTCCCAGAATTATATAATGTTAAACATTAAGGTGCTTTTCATGGATGATGTAATGAATAACCTAACTTTAGACACGTCAATCGTTCTAGAGAACCCAAAACTATATAAAGCAATGATTCATGGGCCGTGGAATATTAACCCTTTGCAGACACATGACTACCATGACACCACAATAGTGGACGACAGAAGCACCGTTAACTTGGGTATTATTTATTTTTGTACATAATTACCCTTGAGGTTTATTTCAGAGGCAAACAAACGAACAGAAAGTTTACCTGATGATTACCGGATTACCTACCGGATTACCTGATGTTTTTTCACACAGTAACCTAGCAACGGACAGTTTCCGTTCTCCTGATTATTTTCATATGCAGTACGCAGTGGTGGACTTTGTGACTTATTCAAAAGGGGGATAAACATGTGAAAATGAATTATGAATGCAATTTGCGGAAGTTTTATTTGTTATAATAATGCAATTACCTCAGAAGGTGTATAAACATGTGATTCCTCCTTGATTTTCCTAGTTAGCCAGCGTTAGTGGTGGCTCATTCGGTTTCTTCTGTTGCAAATGAGATGATGCTATGGGTTATGCTGTGATTTATGCTGCATAAAATGGGGTGCAGGTAACTAGTAATTACATTTCAAACTTTTTAACTAACTGCCCTGGGGCTGAAGCCCAAATACAATGAATGGAAAGCTAGGGTAGGGTGCACTGTGGTGTAGGGGTTAGCATGGAGATTGCATGTTCTCCCCGTGCTTGGTGGGTTTCCTCCGGGTGCTCCAGTTTCCTCCCACAGTCCAAAGTGTAGATTAGGTTAATTGGTTGATGTTAGGTTAACTGGCATTCCTAAATTGGCCATAGTATGTGTGTGTGTGCGCTGCAATGCATTGGCACCCTGTCCAGAGTATACCCCGCCTTGTGCCCTAAGTCTCCTGGGATAGGCTCCAGCCCCCCCATGACCCTGAATACAGGATTAAGCGGTATAGATGATGAGTGAGTGAGTGGAAAGCTTGGGTGTTGTATACCTTGTTCCACAAACCACGTAGTGCCGCTGTTCAGGGGTTAGAGAGGGATGTGGGATCCAGTGGGAGGTGGGATTCAGCTTGTTGCCTTAAAGAGACCTTAAAAAACAGGAAAATTCAAAACATATAACTGGTCACAAAATTGGAAAAAGGTTTCAAGTTGAGTTGAAATCCATATTTGTTCACAATTGTTTTTGTTTTGTTTATTATTTTTACTTAATCATTAATCGCCATTGTTTAGATTTTTATGTTGGCTGTCTGTCATTGTTTATCGCGTCTCTTTTACTTGTCACTTAAATATAATTATGTACCTGAATGAACAATTAGAACACACCTCTTATTTAATTCATTAGACACAGTGATGCATTCTAATGATCACGTTATTAAAACACAAAAGACTTGAAAACCGGAAGAGTGGATCACATAAGCAAGATGATTTCTCTAGGAGTTCCAGTTTCAGATCAAATGCTACACTAAACACTCTTATTGAATGAATAAACACACAGTAGGGGAGTGCTGTTATAGGAACATAATCAAGGAAGTGGTAGTGTGATGCCAAATGAAGCTGTTTCCAGTTCGATGTTGGTTATTTTCTTATAACAACATGCCCTGGAGTGTTTCATTCTCCATATATCATGGCAAGCTTTGAATTATTTTATTAAAATACAACATTTACTTTTTATCCATTCATAGTTACAACATGCAAAACAAGTTAGTTTCTGTTATCACTTTTATAACAGTTACAAACAGTTGTGCCAGCATTTATAAATTTTTTTGTCTCGCTTTTAAAAAGCGACTTAAGGCTTTTGTCATTTTAGAGAAGCTTGAACGCCTAAAGACTTTCCTGTGGTGGAAAAATGCCAGGGAAAAAAAACATACCATGTGCAGTATAAGCACTCACCATAGCAACACTTATTATATTTTCTTTGTTCACCTACCTTTAGGGTTGTTGGAAAAAAATGATTCAACATCAGATTTGATAAATCATCAGAACTCTGATAAAAAGTATTATTATATGGATATGAGGGCTGTTCGAGTCAAACTGGGACTTTTGATTGTGCAAAATAATGGAACACAGTTATAAGAGTAAAAAATACTTTTACGTCTCTATATAATCCCCTGCTACCCTAATGCACTTTACTAGTGCTTGAATACCATCAAGGTGGAACGTTTTCCCAGTGCATTGGATCCGACTGCCTGCTTCACGTCTGAAATCCTGGCCTCCCAGGAACTCCTTTAATGTCTCGAACATGTGGAAATAGCTTGGAGAGAGATCCAAACTGTACAGGGGATATGGTAATAACTCTCCGCCGAGTTCCTGTAATGTTAATGTGGTGTTGGGGAATGATTGTGTGTACAGTTCCCACAGACAGACAGATGTTTTCAAGAATCAATTATTCCAATGTTTTATTGTGGCTAACAGTCTGATCACTGTACTGTGCTTGATTTTTTTTTTTGGAAATGACAATCGGTTTTTACTCTTTCATTCACGAGACAGTTCATCACGAGTAATTGTACTTGAAACCTCCTAGTGAGACCACGTCTTTGTTTAAGGTGTAGTCCTGATGATATTCATATATTAAAAAAAAGAAATATAAATCCAGAAAATGATCTGAGAACCATATTATGTAGAGGCCTGGGAAAAAAATTGTCTGGCTGAAGATGTTATGATAAATAGAAAAACAAATCAGACGTGACAGATCTTATGCATAATTTTGATATGGAATGACTCTTCGAGTGTCATGCATTCTTGGACTTCGTGATTCGCCGAATCTAACCCCTTGTTGCCTGTACTCTTACAGCTTGGAATATCATCAAATGAGACTGAGAAGAAGCACAAAGTCTGGAGTGTCTGACACACCATCAGGCTATCCAAGAAATGACCATTACACAGGCCAAGATAAACACGACAACAGATATACACACACACACACACACACATGTGCCTGTGCATTCACGCATTCTCACACACTGACAAACACACACACACACACACACACACACACACTGGACTTCAAGAAGACTGGACAGGACCACCTGGCGGAGTATTAAAATGAACAGTTGTGAAGTTGGGGTCAGTTGTGTGTCTGGACTCACTGTTCTCAGCCACACAAGAGGAGAGAACATTCAGGATGTAGAATTAAATCAAAAGAGAACAAATCTGGAAAGAACATCTAGCAAGATGTTCTTCTTTGAGAGCTCAGAATATAAAACAACAACAACAACAACAACAACAAAAATCCATGGTATATTAGTGCTGTTTCTAGGAAACTATGTACTGACCGTGTGTGGAAAGAAAGAAATAAAGGCTGACTTCTTCCACCTGACAAAACACACACTGTGCTCGCTGTGCGCCAGTTGCCTGAGCTGTATTTCACCTCCAGGACATGTCTGACACCTGAGGTCCACTAATGACACACAGGGTCAAAGCTGATACTGTGTGTTCAGACACAGAGCACACACGGGCAGGTCCTTACTGAAATGGAAACTGCCAATGAGCTTTGGGTCTGGATGTGTGGGGTATGAAAGGATGTTCCCAACATGATTCCTTCTGCAGGATTCGAACACTCTTTTCTGACACAAAGTAAAACATTTGCACATGTGACAAATTAACAGTTTATGAAAGTCTGTAACTTAGTATAAAAATTACTCAAACACAAGAACAAGTACAACATCAACTACATCTGTTTCTGAAAAAAAAAAAAATAGTAATAATAATAAAAATTGTTTAGTCCAGACATACTTTCTTCTCTCTTGTAAAGTACACTCTTGGAAATAAAGAGTTCCATCTGGCACCCTTCAAAACTGTTCCACAAAGTATGTTTTTATAAAGATGAAATCGTTAAACATACAGAACCCTTTTTGGAGTGAACATACATTTCTTATTATTTTATACACGGCAACTGTTGCATATTAAGCAATCAATGATGATAAGTTTTTCCTTAGTAAATAAAAAGTTTTTAATATGCTATTTATTTACCTTATGAGTATAGGTTAATTATATAAAAATAACTCTATTATTACGGGTATGGAGCATCCCATATGGGAGCATACTTTTATATGCTGCAGCCCGGCAGCATTCTTTACAATGAGCAAATCATCCTTTTTTCATCCACACTTTGGAATCCATATCATTGGATTCCGGTGAAATGTAATATTTCTTTTTAAAATACTAATATTGTGCTATAAAGTACTGAATGAACTACCATATAATAAACTGTGGGTATTTTATGATCGACCACTCCTATGTTGATCAAGACTCTTTATTGGTACCTTGTATGATGAAAACTACAGCAGCTATATTATATTATGATATATCGTTATAGTTAGAGTCTAGGATTCAGACACAGTCTAACTGTTTAGGTCTAGGCTTAAAAAATATTTGTTTAGTAAAGCATTTTGCTATTTTCTCCCCCTCAGGTAAGTGAACAGATCTATGGGAAGCATGGCATAGACTGGTATGGTGAACTATTATGTTTGGATTCTCTCTTTCCCCACTGTCATGAGCTCACTCAGGTTTGTTGATGCTGAAATGACTAAGCCACTGGTTGCCTTACTTCCCAGGGAGCCTCGCATGTCTGCGTGGCTTCCTGGGAAGTACTCTTTTAGTTATGTTGTCATATCTAGTCCTGCTGGAGTTGCTGCTTGCACTCTGCACAACATATACAGTATATGGACCCTATCAATTATGTGATGGTGAGAATATCTAATTGGTCTCTTGCTCTCTCCCTCCCCCCCTCTCTTTCTTTCTCTCTCTCTCTCTGTTTTTCCACCCGTCTCTTCTGTCCCCAATCCCTGAACCATTATGCCCTCTAGACTCTGGGTTGACCTTGAAACCCTACTTCTTTTTAGAGTTCTTGTCACATTGTCACCACTCAGTACGGCTGAGGATGGCCCTGCTTGGTTGGCATAAAGATAAGTGAGGATGTTTCCGTTTAATCTTCATGAAGATGGCTTTGGACTGCTTTGATACAAATCAAAGCAATTGCTTAACGGTTGATGCAATCGCTGGAATAGTTTTAGACTGAAATTGACATGAGCAGGTTTATTTTCAATTCTTTATCGGTGAACAGTTGGTAACCTCACCAAAATGGAATTTTTGTTAACTGAAACAAATTTCCTGTTATACAATTGCACTTTTGACCTTAAAGAACAAAGGCACAGAGAGGATTAACTTATGACTTATGGTCATACCATCTGGTATCACCCAAAATGAAGATGGGTTCTCTTTTAAGTCTGTGTTTTCCCCCCTAGGATTTATCCTCATGTTGTCACAGGGAGCTTTTCCTTGCCACTGTTGGCTTTGGCTTGCTCAATAAAGTCAAAATGATAACGTTTAATTTCTAATTTAAACTGTATATTTAGGATGCGGCTCAGGTGGTTAAGGCACTGGGTTGCTTATCTGAGAGTTCGAGCTCTGCCACCACCTGGTGACTACTGTTGGGTTCTTGGGTAAGACCCCTAATCCAACAATCCAGACTCTGCACACAGTGCCAGTCTCAAGCCCAGTTAGAAAATGGGAGGGTTGTGACAGGAAGGGTTAGGGTTAACATGATTTGATCTGTTAGATCATTTGATCTGCAAGCATAAAACCTTGCAGATCAAATGATCCTATGTGGTGACCCCTAGGATAAAAGGGACAAGAAAAGAATTGTAGCGGTCAGAGCTGCCCATAAAGGAAATAAATCACCTCCTTCTTACCAGTCAGGTTTAAGCATTTAACAGCACTGTGTCATAATCTGTCGTTTTTATAAACTGAATAATAAGATGAGCTTAAAAACGGTTTAAAGCCAACTTAAATCCATTAAAAAGAAACAGTATTCATATTGATTTCAGTGGCAGAGAATAGCAGGGGATTTTTAAAATTTGGAATATTCGTAGAGATGTGTTTGCTTTCGATGTGTATTAATGTTCCAAACATTTACAGTAATGGTTTAAAAAGGATTAGCGTAGGGTTTTCAGTGTGTATTTATGGCTTTCTCAGTAATGTAATAAATGTGCGATATATGTCTTATATTGTGAAACTTTTGTAATTCCCGTAATATCTGTTTGCTTTGCATCGGCCCACCTGTTTTTTCTTTTTCCAGACAGTGACAAAGCAACTTTCACGACCTCTTTCTCACCTATGAAAACTGCCTGCCTCTCTCAGTTCCTGCTGAGTTTGAATTTTGGATGAAATAACAGCAAAAGTCCGGCAAACCTCAGAGCACCTTGAAAGCAGCTTAGCATCATGCTCAAAAATAGAGGCAAACAAAAAAAAAAAAAAAGAGAAACAAAACGTTCTTGGATGTCTGCAGTGCTGTTTTTTTTTCTTCTCTTGACCCTTACCATCTGTTCATTGTACACTGTGTGCGTGTATATGTGTGTATGTGGGTGATGTGTGAAAGAGACATAGGAAGAGGTACAAGTCTGTGTGTGTGTGTGTGTGTGTGTTCTCAGCCGTAAAATCTCATATTAGACAAAAACTACAGTCAGGGTGACATCGAAAATGACTTTTCTAAGAAGTCCAAGGCAATTTATGAAGAAACGATTAATAATTTCTGGTCATTATGATTAAGCCAAACATTTTTGCACTAACAAACAAATCAATTATGTATAACCTTGTCCTATAAATATCCACATTTCATTACTGTCCCTCCTATTTGTTACATAAAAATATCAAAAATCCTGTACTGGTCACTGGCTATACATAAACATGTTTGAAAAATGTGCTCTGTCTTCATGCTTGGAACAGGAAGTTCACAGGAAACAGCCTAATCTAACAGATAGGACAATTTCCTGGAATCATCATATGGCTGACTGATTAACAGAACACACACTGATTAGCATCTGTCATCAGCAAAATGGGTACATTGTGAGAACTCCATTAAATTCCCACTGGCTAAAGAAGTCATGGACCAAAATCCTAAATCACAACATGGAAAAAATTATTTATTCTAGTTCCAAGGCTACTTCAAAGGCTTCCATCCCACACATTCATGACTCCACAGGATAAAAAATGTACTAAAAATATTTCTGTGATGAACAGAAAATGATCTTTATGTCTGACCACTGTACTAAGAATCCTTCTTTTGGGGCGTTCCTATGAATCCGAAGCAAAATGCACAGAAAAGTGTTGTTTAACCCATAAATATGGCTCATAATTTCTCATAAGTTTATTCCCCCCCTTCAGATCAGAATGAACAAAAATAAACAGGACAAGTCTATGTGGTATCACTACTCGTCGCTATACCACTTTATCCTGTACACAGGATCACGGGGGCCTGGGCCTATCCAAGGAGACTTAGGGCACGGTGCAGGGTACACCACGGACGTGGTGCCAATGCATCACTGGGCACACACACGCACCCTTACTCATTCACACTCACTCACTCACTCACTCACTCACTCATCATCTATCCCGCTTAATCCTGTATTCAGGGTCACGGGGGGCCTGGAGCCTATCCCAGGAGACTTCAGGCACATGGCAGGGTAGACCCTGGACAGGGTGCCAATCCATCGCAGGGCAGAGACACACATACACTCAATCATTCACACATTACGGGCAATTTGGGAAAGCCAATTAGCCTAACCTACATGTCTTTGGACTATGGGAGGAAAACGAAGTAACAGGAGAAAACCCACCAAGATGGGTTTTCGAGACCCACGCTGCACTTCGATCCCGTAGGAGGTGCAAGGCCACAGTGCTAATCACTAATCCACTGTGTCACCTGTGGTAAAATAATAGCTGATTTATTAACTTAACATTTATTTTTAGTTTGTACATTTTCTGAAAGATTTCTTCTTTTAGTTTGTGTAATTGATTTTATATATAGAATAATAACACGAATAATCGTGGTCTTGGAGCCACTGCTATCCTGTGTGATTTGGCTAATACTGTTTATTATGCTAGCATGTGGGAGAATTCAGGGTAGAGGAGTAGATGTTATAAAAACGAATGCAACACTGACATCATGTGGTAAGATTAGGTATTACAACAGATAGCTACGAAAGTGCTTCATTACTGAATGAGTGGTTATTAGGATTTATGATCTATTGTTCAGATAAATGTAATGTAGGCTCTTATAAAGTGATTATTATTATTATTATTATTATTATTATTATTGTTGTTGTTAATAAAATTGTTTTTGTATTATGCTTTGTTTGTAATATTAAGTATAGAGTATTAAAAAAGTGTAGTAATGTTAAGACAATATTAAAAATAGAGCGTTCTTGTTTTTCCCTTAATCCACCACAAGATGGCGCAAAGCATCCTTTAAATATCTTAGCGGTGGCTTCTCTTACGTAATGTGCATAGCCTATTTTTTTTAATGTCTAAATATATATCCAGAACCGAAACAAACAATTACATGTTATCATCTGTTATAATAATAATAATAATAATAATAATAATAATAATAATAATAATAATATTTTTATTATTATTATAATCCGTATGTAATATATTAAGAGAGAAAGAGAGCGTGTTCTCACTCGGCTCGTCCATTTGATCTCCCTGATGAAGACATGCATTGCACGGTTCTGTTCTGTTTTTTTTTCTCGTGCGTAAAAGGTGACGCACTCTGCACAGCACCGCAGCCTCTTTCCTCTCCGGTAAAGTTTAATCTGTGCACCATGCATGCAAAACACAGCGAATACAGCATTATTATTATTATTATTATTATTATTATTATTATTATTATTATTATTATTATTATTGTGCCATAAACAACACATCCCTAGACTAGAACTATAATAACTTCTCAAAGTCACCAAAGTGTGAGTCATCCTCAGGCTGCATCCCTCAAACTGACTCGTAACTAAATATACCCAGGTACAGGAAGGAATTCACCACAGCATCAAATTCCTCATTTTCCCCCTTAACTGAATACATATTTAATGTGGTGTGTAAATTAAGTGTTTATATTAATAATAATAATAATAATAATAATAATAATAATAATAATAATACTGTATTCGATATTTTACTACATATATTAAAAGCCTACAGATCACCTTGAACATGCTATAGTCTATGAATCTATATTTAGATTACAGGGAAGCAATTTTCATTCAGACCGATTCTCCTTTTTGAATCAACCTGAACAAAGAGGCGACGCTGTGTGTCATCGTTTGACGAGTGCGGCTCGGTTCTCGCGCTCTGACGCACTTGGCGCACCGAGGCTGCGTCCCGAACCGAGCACTAGGGCACTACAGAGTAAACCTTCTCAATACAGCAGCCTGTCTGTTTACAATCAGACGACCAAAACTCAGTAAGACCTGAGGACGACATGAGGAATAGCGAGCTGTCATGCATCATTCATGATCTATCTATCTATCTATCTATCTATCTATCCATCCATCCATCCATCCATCCATCCATCCATCCATCCATCCATCCATCCATCCATCCACCCTGCCTCTCCTGAGTAGGGAGAGCAAGGTGCGGGATATCCCAGGGAAATTAGTACACAACGCAGAACACATTCTTGGATGGGATGGCACCCTATTGCAGGACACACACACACACACACACACACACACACACACACACACACACACACACACACACACACACACACACACACAGTAACACACTATGCTTGGTGGGTTTCCTCTGAGTACATTGGTTTCATCCCACAGTCCACCCAAATTGTCCATGGTGTACAAATGTGTTTGTGTGTGTGAGTGTGTGAGTGTGCCTGCGCGCACCTGTGCTCTAATAAATAAACTAATCAATGTCTACTCATTAAAATAGATTTTTGCACCATTAGCTTTAAAATAAATGTTAAAAACAACACCAAAAAATTTTATATTTAGAATGTATGATTAAAAAAAAAATCTAAATCAAAGGTTATTTAATCAAAATGCAGCAAAATAAAAATTCACTAATTTACCACCATCAAAATCAAAGCAACTAACTAATAACTAATTAATAAACAATCAAACAAATAATAAATAAATAAATAAATAAATAAATAGGTGAATGGATGAATAAACAAAAATATTTCAGATAAGAAATAATATCAATGCTGATTTTTAATTCCCTGAAATAGAGAATTTGATACTTTCTTCCTTTTTTAAAAATTAAATATGATGGGAACAAAGTAGCAATATCATGAATTTTTTCTTAATTATTATTATTATTATTATTATTATTATTATTATTATTATTATTATTATTATTATTTTATAGAACGATAGATAGGCCTTATTTATCCTGAAGGAAATTCCATTATTTTATTCCATATTATACAAATTTTAAGTTGATTCCATACTTTTTAAATTTAAATAATATTTATTCCATATTATTATTATTGTTATTATTATTATCCTTTTTTTTTTTTAAATAAAATTTGTTCAGCAAATTCAGACAATGCTAATCTAATCCTTGCTGCAGCACTTCCTTTGTGTCCAAGACCATTAGGTTCATGTTTTAAAGGTTTAAGACGTTCTGCATTAAACCCAGGTCCATGTGAGCAGAATATTTAAGAAGCGTAGACTTCCATGCGGTTTGGAACACAGCCCGAGTCCTATGGCGCGGAGGAATCCCGCTGCTCGCGCCACCTCCCCAGGTCACGTGGTGTCCATCCACAACCGGCTGGTGGGCGTGTCCTAACGAGCCCGAGGTTCATTCATAACTACGTTGAGCTTTGGGAGGAAAATTAAAGGCAGCCAGTGAAGAGCCGCATGAATCCCCGCTAGGTGAGTGATTCCCTCCTCATCTCTGCGCTCAGCTTCTGATCACAGGTCAGACGTTCCACTCGCCGTTCATGGGCTGGTTAAGAACTCGTGCGAGTGTTTGTTAAAGGCTGCATGGACGTCGGATTAGGGAAGGGGTCAAACATGTGCATGTGCGAGGTGTGAGACAGATGTGTGGTGCTGATGCTGCAGATGTGTTTCAGTGATGCTGATGCTGCGGATGCTGATCGCGTGCACGAGGCGTGATTCGGTGCTGATGTTGGGGGGAAACGCAAGCAGCGGTGTGATGTGAAGTATAATAACGTGGCGGCGGGACTGAGTGTGGCGGTGAGCGGCTGGAGGTGGTGCGAGGTTCAGATCATCGCTTTCTCGATCCGTCTCACCCTGCGCGCTGTTATGGCGGGTTTTGGGGATGCGCAAGTGCTTCTCTCTGTGAAGCACGGGGATCCTCATCCTCCCTAATCCGGGGCGCGCACACACGCGCGCGCGCGCACACACACACACACACACACACTCCAGTGACGACGCAGACTGACATTTTCAGTGCATGTTACTGGATGGTTCGAGTTCACTCCCAGAGACCCATCCAAGACAAGATTATTATGCTTTCCAGTGTGTGTGTGTGTGTGTGTGTGTGTGTGTGTGTGTGTGTGTGTGTGTGTGGTGATGTTTCTTAGAATTTAACACATGATCCTCTTCCAGCTCTGATCAATCTATAGGTCTGTATTTTTGCTCCATGTAAGGAGTTCCCAATCAGCGGTAAAACCCTGCGCTCACCACCAAACTTATTCCAGCATTATAGCAATCCCTACTCATTATTTATTCATACAATTATATAAGGAAATAAGTGCTGTGGTGATGGGTTGCACTGCTTCAGGGTAGCTGGTTAATCCCGCGCTTTGGTTTAGTGCCAGTAAAGAGGTTACACAAGTTCTCCACATGTCTGCATGTCCATATCTCTGGTTTCCTCCCTTACCAAAAACATGCTCGTTGATGAATTGATTACGGTTAATCTCACCTAGTGGTTAACACTGTGACCTTGCACCTCTGGGGTCTGGGTTCGATTCCCACCTCGAGTTTGTGTGCATGGAGTTTGCATGTTCTCCCTGTGCTTTTTGTGTTTCCTCCAGTTTCCTCCCACAGTCCAAAGACATGCAGGTTAGGCTAATTGGCGTTCCCAAATTGCTGGTAGTGTGTGAATGAGCATGTATGTGTGTGTGTGTGTGCCCTGTGATGGATTGGCACCGTGTCCAGGGTGTACCCCGCCTTGTGCCCTAAGTCTCCTGGGATATAAAGCAGTATAGATGACGAGCGAGTAATCCCACCTAGGTCTGTATTCCTGCCACATACCCAGAGTTCCTAGGATAGGCTTCAAATCCAGAATTATCCTGACCAGAATAAAGCATTTATTAAAAATAAATGAATGGACTTTAATATGAAGATTAATATTATGAAATTTATATAAATATAAATATACCAGCATAAGGTATAATGTGAGACAGATATGAGCGAAGGTTTTACCAAAGATCTTTCAACACTTGGGCAATACATATTTCATGTTAACATCTTAACATTTTCCCAAAGCTTTTTGTGCCTTCTTGAATAATTTGATTTAACTACAGCCGTACCACAACCACAATTTCTTTTTATGAACGAGCATTTTAAGAATGAAATATGCAGCTTTAGAGCTGACAACTCTAAAAATGTTGTTATTATTACAACTTGAATTGAATCATGTGCTTGGCCTGGCTGGACATGAAGGCTTGATGGAGGATCTCTGAACTTGGTGACTTTTCGCCAACCCTGTAAGCATGGTTGCTTAAGCATGACCTTCTGAACTGTTGTCCAAAGCGATCCCAGACCCTGTGACACCCTCAGCAGTGACCTCATTTCCCCTCTCATCTGTTCCAGCCTCTCAGCATTCAGCATCACCAGTATACTAATCACCGGCCTGATCATCACTGGTTCATGCGTTTAGTTAGACAGATTTAATGCTTGAATTAGTGGGGCGAGACTTTTGAACAGTACTGTATACACACAATAGTTTTTGGAAAGCTAAAAACAGTGAGCTCAGACCTTGTTGGGCATTAGAAAGAGGTGTGTACTTGTGTGTGTGTTCGTGTATAGGGGAAAGAGAGAGAGTGAGAGGCCCTGGAGGTACTTTACTGCACCGTAGAGATTTCTTTTCCTCATGAATACACATCGGCCAGAAACAGGCCACTCAAAGTCCGGAGCTGCCGTACATTGCTCATGTTCAGGAGCCATTACGGCCTGGCTTAATGGAGATTGTATGCGCGGGGGTGAGGACGGGGACATGTTAATGCCTGTTAATGGTCTTGCCTGAAAATGAATTGGATGTGTTCAGTACATTCAGGTGGAGTGGTTTTATGGCCGGAGTGTAACATGCGTAGGAGGTTCCCATAGTCAAATAGTCAGATGTGTGTTTAGTTTAAGGGTCGAGCTCTTCCTGAGGGATTGGTTTGTTTTGTTGCGTGCGTAAAGTCGTGCAGCTGAATCTGCCTTTTTTTTTTTTCAGATTGGGACATTATGTAATGTGATATCAAAGCCTTAGATGGCAGAATGAAAGAAAGGTGTGTGAGGTGATTGTAATCGATACGAAGCAGATTGCAACCCATCGTAGTACCAATCTATGGCATGACAAGATTCCCTAGATTATAACAAACACCGCTTGGTGGCGTCATCCTGCATCATGTTGAACCGAATTTTCTCACAAACTACACATTTTGCCTCTGGCACTTACAGTAGGGTTTCTACCATCTTATAGCGTATATTAAATGACAGACCTTTTACACATTTCCTGAGCTGCAAAGCACGAAGGTATGTGCACAAAAAGCAGAAAGGCTGCGATATAGATCTGAAAAGGTTACTAGAAAACCACCGAAGGGCTGCTGCTTTCTGCCTTTTAGGATTTCCTCAATGACTGGTTTCACAGTAATGGTTGAAACCAGCCAACCAGGAACAGACTTATCATTAGCGATCTCAGAGCACTGCAGCCTGCCTAACATCTCCATGATAAGAGGGATGGCAGGGGTGGAAAGACATAAGGCAGAGAAGACAGAGAAACACAGAGGGGAGAGAGTGCATTTGTGTTTTTGCTAGAGATGAGAAAATGATGACGAGGGCAATCAGGACAGGTGGGCTTTGAAGTACTCTCAGTGGACAGAGCTTTGTTGTTTTCCATTTGCTCTGTGTGTGTGTGTGTGTGTGTGTGTGTGTGCGGTGTGAGTGTGAGTGTGAGTGTGCAGACACATTAAACAAACTCCTACACAGAATGAACCCAGCAGATGATTTCACCGTGTTTGCCGTGGATGGCGTGTGCACTGCGGTACAGCATGGTAAGCACTGCGAGATGTAGGACTGTCACAGACGCTGTCGCTTACAGCAGGGTCACATTCCGATGAACATCACATGACTAAAAAGAATGTGTGCTTAAACACTTGACTATTCGTGCTCATATCCAACTATTATACAATATGACACTGCATAAGTTATTGTCAGGTTACTGCTTGTATTTGTACATGGACCTGAGTTTCCTTTGGGTTGTTCGCCTTATCTCTCACCACCTGCTACAGTAGATTAGCGACTCTAGGTAGGAATGAGTGTGAGCACGGCTTCCTGTAACTGATATCCTATCCGGAGTGTATTCCTCCGTCACGACTCGTTCCCAGGATCTCCACAGGATGAAGCTGTTACCAGCAATAGATATATATTTTAATAGCTAATGCTGTTCAATTGTATCTTAAAGGTGCAATATGTAATATTTGAAAATGGTTCTACTTCAGTCATTTTTTGTTTATTTATTTCTTTATTCGAAATGATCTTTTACACCTAATTCAATCGTATAAGTGCCAAGTGCACCCCCTCCCCCATCCCACGCCGCTGTGAGAGCACGGCCAATCAGCTCTCGCTCTACTGGAGGCTACAGCGTCACCCGGGAATCGAACTTGCGATGATAGGACGAGCACTTTATATCTGCGTCACTCGAAAAAATGCATCTTGAAGTGCAAAAGAAGATATGAATAAAATCCCTGGAGCTGGGAGGAAGAAAGGATGTGATTTTACATAGAATTTTCCATTAAAAAAGGAACTCATGCTTAGTTTAAACTAACCGCAATTCAGATTTCAGGCAGCAGAGGGCTCTAAAAATACAAATGGCTCCTTTAAACTTAACCACGATAACCAGATGAAGCCTTTTAAACTTGTCGTTTCTGACGCTACAGGTACATTTCGTCCTTAAAGTCAGTAAATAACAAGTCCAAACACTTAGCGGATCTAAAATGTTTAAACAGGAAACACAGAAAATAAATGATAAGAACGGAAAGGATTTATCAGACCCTCAAGGTTTAGTCCAATCTCCTCACTGGATGTTTTGTCTTCACCTCTTGGTTATCTTATTTTTCATATAGGTTATTCCTTGCTCCTATTGCCATCACGTTCATGTTTTATCACCATCGTTGCCCACAACTTATCCTGCGCTCAGAAGGCAAAGGGAAACGGTGTAGACCACAAAGCATCGCACGTATATCTCAGATGGTTTGGCACTTTTTCACATCCGTGTCCCTGAAGCGAAGCCAAAACTGGGGGGGGAGCTGAGAGAAAGGAGAGGAAGATGCGAACGTCCGAGCCAGCTCGCTGTAATGCAGCTGCTCGCAGATTAGCCGAGTCAGCAAGACACTCGGTGGACCTGCTGAATGAAAAGTAGCTGTCTATCTGATTGCCTGTCATGTTTGTGTCTCCTCCGATCCAGGAAGTGCACACTCTCGCCAGGACCATGAGCGATGAGCCGCCTCTGCTGACCACCCTCACAGAGAACGCTACTGTGAGTATCCCCACCTTCACACCACACACAGGCTAAACGAACACACGCTCAGCAAAAAAGGAAGCTAAAAGTTTAAGTTCTGGGTTAAACACTTCTCTCATTGAGCACCTGCCTATAGCCAGGCCGTCCTATGAGCTCAAAATCTGCACTTTCCACACCCCGCCTTAGGTCAATAGCCGAAACAGATTTTCAGTCTCAAAAGAAAGTCCATGTTAAGCAGTTTGCATCTGTATTCTGCTCTGCTCTCGGCTTTCAAAGCCCCGATGCCGCGTAGTGCTGCATCACTCCGAGGTGCAGCAAAAACCGGCCTGGAAGAATTTCTCGCTTGCTGGCTGCTCACTGAAAGTTCCCTCAGAACTGCTCATGATGATGAGGACCGACTAAATGGTGTAATGGTTTCCATCACACATTATATTAATGAGTATTGGAAAGCATTAACATAATGGAAACCATTAGGTCAATTTTCGGTAGTTATAGCGTCTGGCACAGAGAGTTTAAATGTCACCAAGCGTAACGTCATAATAGAGCTTTAATAAGAACGACGCCCTAATCTTTTTCTGACCTGATTGGTTTACATAGCAGCAGCACTGATGGTACTTCCTGCTGCAGGACAAATCGCAGCTTTATATGAATGCATTATTATTTCTGTAACAACGTGCCTGCATTGCATCATAGTCGCTAGACGTAAATGGATTTTAAAAGCGTGTGTCAAATATGTGAAGTTGATCTTTAAGGGCTTTTGTATTTTGAAGTTGCTCCGTGGTGCAAAATAAAAAATAAATGGGTGGCGATTGGATAACTATAGAGCCCCCTAGGGGTAATGAGGTGCAAAAAATTTTTATGGCAGGACATACACTGCCATAACACGAAATGTGAGCAGCACATGAGCAGCAGCACATGGATTACTTGCTTGGTTTGTCAATCCATGAGCTCAACTTGGTAAACTTTGCACTCAATTTAGTATTCCATGTGCACTGATTGTAACCTAAATATACATATTTTTTTACCACATGATCACGTTGTGCTGCTAGGAACATGATCAAAACATTCACCTTGTCTTGTTTTATTCCTTAAAGGGAAATGTTATGCAAAATTCACTTTTTATTCACGTCTCCAGTGCGCACAAAAAAAAAAAAGACAAACATGAAGAAAATACATTTGTCCTTTTTTAAGATTATTTTATTTTATTTTTGCATTTGCTAGGGCTTAAACAAGGCAAATAGATTACGTACCTTGTACATAGTGACCTTGTATAAGAAGATACCCCTCTCCCGTCTTGTCGCTCAGCCCTGCTGTTCTCTGGGGGGGCAGAGCTTCGGAGAAGCTCTTTTACATAAACACTGAAGCAGCACGTTCAGAGGAGGAGTGAAAGTAAAAAAAAAAAAAAAAAGAAGCATTATCTGTGGGGTATTTCAGCCAGAGCTTTAACACACACTTTGGAGGTCCTCTGTACCATACGTTAAATAAACTTGTTAAAGAAAGAGTCAAATATGGGACCTTTAAATATTATAGGGAACTTTTAATTGGTACAGACCAATGACTATCTTCAATATTTGTAATATATGGTACTTGTATAATAGCTGGGTTCCTGCTGCAGATGTGTACACTCACACTGTATTAAAGGACAGGCGTCCATAGGGAAATGCTGTTGCCTGGAGACTATCCCATGTGTTTATGTCGGTAGGTGAATAGAGCAGTTGCTGAGAAAAGATGACGACTTTTTTTCCCCACTGGAGCACACACACATACACACCGACATAATTTTTAAATCATATCTTACATAAAGGAGCCAAAAGCCCATTGAATGCTTCGATAGCAGGAGACGAAAGGCAGTCTTGAATATGATGAGTAGAAATCCTCAGCATTCTCACTGTTGTTTAAAATTAATTTATGTTCATGCCCAAACAATCTTTTACCACATAGCAGACGGACTGATATTTTAGTTAGTGCAGTCGTGGCCAAAAGTTTTGAGAATGACACAAATATTAGTTTTCACAAAGTTTTCTGCTAAACTGCTTTTAGATCTTTGTTTCAGTTGTTTCTGTGATGTACTGAAATATAATTACAAGCACTTCATACGTTTCAAAGGCTTTTATCGACAATTACATGACATTTATGCAGAGAGTCAGTATTTGCAGTGTTGGCGCTTCTTTTTCAGGACCTCCGCAATTCGACTGGGCTGCTCTCAATCAACTTCTGGGCCAAATCCTGACTGATAGCAGCCCATTCTTTCATAATCACTTCTTGGAGTTTGTCAGAATTAGTGGGTTTTTGTTTGTCCGCCCGCCTCTTGAGGATTGACCACAAGTTCTCAATGGGATTAAGATCTGGGGAGTTTCCAGGCCATGGACCCAAAATTT
>JAAGKR010004219.1:14458-59621 GCA_011419295.1 Clarias macrocephalus | reverse complement strand
GCTTAGTGTTGTTTAATGCTGTTTAGTGTTGTTTTATGCTTTGTAGTGTTGTTTAATGCTGCTTAGTGTTGTTTTATGCTGTGTAGTATTGTTTAATACTGCTTAGTGTTGTTTAGTGTTGTTTAATGCGGCTTAGTGTTGTTTAATGCTGTTTAGTGTTGTTTTATGCTTTGTAGTGTTGTTTAATGCTGCTTAGTGTTGTTTTATGCTGTGTAGTATTGTTTAATACTGCTTAGTGTTGTTTAGTGTTGTTTAATGCGGCTTAGTGTTGTTTAATGCTGTTTAGTGTTGTTTTATGCTTTGTAGTGTTGTTTAATGCTGCTTAGTGTTGTTTTATGCTGTGTAGTATTGTTTAATACTGCTTAGTGTTGTTTAGTGTTGTTTAATGCGGCTTAGTGTTGTTTAATGCTGTTTAGTGTTGTTTTATGCTTTGTAGTGTTGTTTAATGCTGCTTAGTGTTGTTTTATGCTGTGTAGTATTGTTTAATACTGCTTAGTGTTGTTTAGTGTTGTTTAATGCGGCTTAGTGTTGTTTAATGCTGTTTAGTGTTGTTTTATGCTTTGTAGTGTTGTTTAATGCTGCTTAGTGTTGTTTTATGCTGTGTAGTATTGTTTAATACTGCTTAGTGTTGTTTAGTGTTGTTTAATGCGGCTTAGTGTTGTTTAATGCTGTTTAGTGTTGTTTTATGCTTTGTAGTGTTGTTTAATGCTGCTTAGTGTTGTTTTATGCTGTGTAGTATTGTTTAATACT
Source organism: Clarias macrocephalus (assembly GCA_011419295.1). Classification (NCBI taxonomy): domain Eukaryota; kingdom Metazoa; phylum Chordata; class Actinopteri; order Siluriformes; family Clariidae; genus Clarias; species Clarias macrocephalus. The sequence continues at coordinate 58,871 of JAAGKR010004219.1, read as the reverse complement.
GCTTAGTGTTGTTTAGTGTTGTTTAATGCGGCTTAGTGTTGTTTAATGCTGTTTAGTGTTGTTTTATGCTTTGTAGTGTTGTTTAATGCTGCTTAGTGTTGTTTTATGCTGTGTAGTATTGTTTAATACTGCTTAGTGTTGTTTAGTGTTGTTTAATGCGGCTTAGTGTTGTTTAATGCTGTTTAGTGTTGTTTTATGCTTTGTAGTGTTGTTTAGTGCTGCTTAGTGTGGCTTAATGCTGCTTAGGGTTTAGTGTTGTTTAATGCTGCTTAATGTTGTTTAATGCTGCTTAGTGTTGTTTAATGCTGCTTAGCGTTCTTTAGTGTTGTTTAATGCTGCTTAGTGTTGTTTAGTGTTGTTTAGTGTTGTTTAGTGTTGTTTAATACTTTTTAGTGTTGTTTAATGCTGCTTAGTGTTGTTTAGTGTTGTTTAGTGTTGTTTAGTGTTGTTTAATGCTTTTTAGTGTTGTTCAATGCGGCTTAGCGTTGTTTTGTGTTGTTTAATGCTGTTTAGTGTTGTTTAGTGCTGTTTAGTGTTTAGTGTTGTTTAATGCTTTTTAGTGTTGTTGAATGCTGCTTAGTGTTGTTTAATGCTGTTTAATGCTGTTTAGTGTTTTTTTAGTGTTGGTGATTTCTCCTAGTGTGTTTCTCCTGCTGTAGGTCAGTAGCATGTTAGAATGTTAGCTTTGAGACAACAAGTGTCTAAATATGTACAGTTTATTAAAAGATCGTCATTTAGCTACGTCACACACACTCCACTTAAGAGTTGTGCAGTTTGAACTGAAGTGTCTCCATGGCGATGAACCTCCCGATGTGACTCTGCGCTTTTTTTCTGCAGTGTGTTTTTCAGGAAACACTGCCCCACTCATTTCCTCAGGGCACCCGCTCAGAGCCTCGCATTCGGTTACACACTTACACTTTCATGAGTTTATTCAGAAAGATACGATCAGGCCTTTAGATTACACACACACGCACACTGACTATATTCATTTGCCACAATGTTTTGAAGTTTTATTAGTATAATTATGGCATTGAGCTTCAGAAGCGGCACTTTTAGGCAGGAACTGTGGTGTGATTGGTTACAGTGGCAATGGGGACCGGAACTCTGTTGTGATTAAATATTGATTTTTAAATGAGCCTCATGTGATTATTCAGTGATTCATGAATCGTTTTAAATGAATTGATGATCAAAGTTCATTCATTTTATTTAGTGAGCATGAAGTAATATTTTTTTAATTCTCTGAATCATTAAACTTAAACAGTGGTACTCAATATAAACAAATTATAAACTCACTGAGTCACTTAAACACATAATTTTACTGAAACAAATCAATGAATCAAGTCAACCTTTACTGCTTTCTGTGTCCTGAGCCACATACTTCTCACTTTAGTGAAATGCAGCAGATTATTATCTGAACCATGTATAGAATACCCATAATGCTCTGCAATGTGCAGGGAACAGGAAGTGATAAACCAGGTCAGCAATTCAGACCGGAAGTAGCACCATGACAGATAGGCCTGTTTATTTTTTTTACCTAACCTTTTAAATTGTAAATGCCCCTGATATTGTGGTCAGTTTAAAACACAGAGTAAACAAAAACAGGAAGTCAGGTCGTACATTCGCATCACACTGCGGTTCTGAATAAACAGAAGATCCACACACTAACACACTAACATTTCACACAAGACACTTTCAGTTTTACTTTTGGTTTTAAGAAAGCTTGTATAGTCTATTAGCGTGCACGTATACACACGCCCACACCAACCTCTCTTATTTAATAAAAACAGACTTCTAACCTCATCTAATTCCTTAATCCCTGTTCCCTAATCACTGACCCATATTACCATATTACTTCTACCCTGTCCTAGAATTCTTAACCCTAATCTCTATTCCCTACTCCCAATCTCTAATCCCTATCCCATACTTCTGAGTCTCTAACCCCTATCCCTATCTCTCAAATCTAATTCCTATGCCCTCCCAAATCTCTAATCCCTATTCCATACTCTCAAGTGTCTAATCCCTATCCCCTACTCCCAAGTTTCTAATCCCTATCCCCTACTCTCAAGTCTCTAATCCCTATCCCCTACTCCAAAGTGTCTACTCGCTATTCCCTACTGTCAAGTCTCTAAAAACCTATCCCTGACTCTCAAATCTCTAATTCCTATCCTCTTCTCCCAAATCCCTAATCTCTATCCCCTATTTCCAAATCTCTAATCCCCATCCCATACTTCCAAGTCTCTAATTATTATCCCATACTCTCAAATCTCTAATCCCTATCCCATACTCTCAAATCTCTAATCCCTATCCCCTACTCCCAAATTTCTAATGCCTATCCAATACTCCCAAATCTTTAATCTCTATCCCCTACAGTACTTCCAAGTACTTATCCCAAACTCCAGAGTGTCTAATCCCTATCCCCTTTTCCCAAATTTCTTATCCCTATTCCATATTCTCAAGTCTCCAATCCGTATCCCCTAGTCCCAAGTCTCTAATCGCTATCCCATACTCCAGAGTGTTTAATCCCTATCCCCTACTCTCAAGTCTCTACTTGTTATTCTCTACTCCCAAGTCTCTAAAAACCTATCCCTGACTCGCAAATCTCTAATTCCTATCCCTTTCTCCCAAATCTCTAATCTCTATTTCCTACTCCCAGATCTCTAATGCCTATCCCATACTCCCAAGTCTCTAATTCCTCTCCCCTTCTACCAAGTCTCTAATCCCCATCCCTTTCACACCAATCTCTAATCCCTACCCTTCTCCCAAATATCTAATCCCTACCCTCGTTCCCCTACTCCCAAGTCACTAATCCCAATCCCCTATGCCAGACACTAGTCCCTTAGTTCCTTTCCTTTCATCTTTATATAAAATGTAAATATCACATTTAAAAGTTTTTGTTTCATTTCCAGTTTATTATCCTTTAAACTGTCTTAAGTGAAATGTTTATGATACTGGTGTAGTGTTAGATGTTTAAGTCAGATTAAGATGCACTATGTTGGTTAATTGAGAGCTGTGCTGTGTTGGTTGATTGAGATCTGATTACAATTAAACATTTTCGTTTACGTTTTCTACATTTATAGTCACCTCCTAAAAACCGACTAATGATGTAACACTTTCTTGTCTAAACTGTTTCAGCTTGTAATAAATGGACTTGGTTTGTGGTTGTGTGGTTGATGGTTTTTTAATTTGTTCCCGTGTATGAGAACATATTTGTGTGTGTATGTGTGTGTGCATGCGGGTGTAAGCCTGTGCCCTTAGACTCCTTGCAGGCATTACACTGTAACTCATTATCTTCTTAAGACAATTTCTGTTCATTTATTATCCATCTGAAGATTATAATCAAAGTACAGTGATAATTATCCTCTCATTCCTTCCTTTATAACTTTCTTTCCTTTATAACTTTATTTATGTGTAAAAAGTAAAAACTATGTGTGTATAAAAGATAGTGTTAAAAACTTTTTAAAATATAGTCTCTATTTTATTGTTAAATTGTAATATATAGCTTATAAAAACTTAATAAATGTACACATTTTTTTAATGTTTATTAAAAACTCACTTAGAGTTATGCCATTAATTTTAGCATTAATTTTTCCTTGTTGCTGATTTCGGTTTAATTATTAAACTTAGTGAGACCATAATTGCCTTTTATTGGCGTTTTCCCCAGCTCATTTTAAAAATGTAGTTTTCTGTTTCCCAACTTGTTTAAGGTTTGATGTTAATCCAAGTTGTTCTGTGGTGTGATGAAGTATTTCCACTATAGGTGCTACCATTAGCTTCATAGAAACAAAACTTGTTGGTTTTGTCACAAAAAAGTTATCAGATCAACTCCACCAGTACATCTTCTGTAACTCTTCAATGTTTATTTGTTTTTTTTTTGTTTTGTTTTTTGTTCCTGTTCCAGATGAAGCTCGCTCTAAGAAGTGTGGTATACTGGTGCACTGCCTGGCGGGGATTAGTCGCTCGGTCACGGTGACTGTGGCGTATTTAATGCAGAAACTCAACCTAAGTCTAAATGATGCTTACGACTTTGTCAAGCGCAAAAAGTCCAACATCTCGCCCAACTTTAACTTCATGGGGCAGCTGCTGGACTTCGAGCGGACGCTGGGTTTAAACAGCCCAACCTGCGACAACCGGTCGCCCAAGGATCAGCTGTTTTTCACCACACCCACCAATCACAACGTTTTCCAGCTTGATACGCTTGAGTCAACGTGAAAACACGCCAAAATGAACATTTTTGCCTCCATTTAAAAAGTTAAAAACGCAATTCGGGCAGTGTCATGTTGTGAAAATTGCCCGGAAAACTGATTGTGAAAGCAGAACCACGGAAACACAGTTTCAGCCTCACGGCAGCTTTTCTCGCCTTTCTGAAATGGACTGTTCTCTTTTTTTTGTGTGTTTTTTTTAAATAAAGAGGAAACAAAAGACCAAATGAAACCAGACACATAACAACAAAAACTGATTTGTCATCAAATTTTTACAACAAATACAAACTTCCTGTCCTTATGGGTGCCAATCTGGAATTTTTACATTTCTAATTACTTATGTGTAGGGTTTGGGATTTAAAAACAGTAAAAAGCAAAGACCTACACAAAAGAAAATGCCATACATGTCGACCAACAGCTACACTTTTTAAAGAACTCTTGATTGTATCTGACCAACAATAACATGTTATTTTGTTCATAAGATTTTTTTAATTGTTTGTTTTGACCTAATGCGCTTTGCACAAAGGAAGCCTTTTACTCTTTTGGCACTTGAATCTGGTACACAGAGAAAAAGAGACATTTCGAGGTTTGTAAGGTTGTTAACAATTGGCTCTTAACGAACTTCCTCATTTTCTTCCTAATGATGAACGTGTTCATTTCTTTACTATCTCACGCTCAGGCCTTGCCTCTCGTTAACATACAGTATCAGAACCTGACGTATTTGAGTGTGTGCTGCTTGGTTCGCGATCTTTAACCGAAGTGACATTGCTGGTAAATGAGTGTTTAGGATAGTTTTTTTAACTACTCTGGTCGCTCCTGCATTCACAGGCGGGCAGAAAGTGTGTAGCGAGGGCGTTTCTGCACGAAGAAACATTCGATCGGAGTCAAAGGAACATGTAAAAGTTTGCAGGATTACTTTAACCGGCCTTATGTAACCTTTTTTTAATTCTTTCTTATTCTGACTGTTCAGTACTTATTTGTATCACACTTTAGAAATCATAAACTTATTAAAATATAAGTGTTCATTTTTAAAGGAATCAATACGTAGTAATAATGACAGCTAATGGTCTCTAACGGGTCAGTCGAGGTTGTATTTGTTACTCCTGCAATATTATCCAAACCAATTTTGCAGTATTTTATACAGCTGAAAAGAAAATGCCTCGGGTTTTTAATTCCTGTTTTGTACAAGTATTTCACAATTTCTCGCTACAATGTACCACAAATTTCTCAATCCTGCTTTGGAACTAAGGGAACTTTTCATCCCGAAGTTGACCCTGGCATGTGCTGATAATTGATTTTGTGATATTTCACATTATTCAAACATGTTTTGTTATATCAGATACCTACAAACAGATTTCTATTGTACCTGAAACACAAATTCCATAATTCTGTTTAAAAACGACAAGTGTGCTCTGTTTGAGGAATATGAGTATGAAAAAGTTAACATTTTATAGATAGTTTTTTGAGTGTTCATGGTGTTCATGAAAAATTATTAAATTACTACTGTAACACAAAACATTAGCAGCATTGCTTGCTAGCATTAATGACTTCGTTAGCTTGTTATGAGTTAACTTTCTTTTTGCTAACAAAAAATATCATGATATTGTAATATGAAAATTCACTGAAGTATCAGCACATGACCCGACATATTCACAAATTATCATCACCAAATACTCGCTAATAACTGATGTGCTTGTTTTGTTGTCATACGACTGCATCTGGTTCTGCTTGTAAGCCCCACGAATCTCAGTCTTGTGCTCTAATATTCCTGTGGCCTTTCTGATGTATTTGAACATATACATATATATTTTATGCAGATATGCAACTGTCTCCTCCTGAATAATTAAAGAGGATGACCAATTCTCAAGCTTGAAACGACTTTTTATCTGTTAGGAAGTTTAGCGGCGGATAACAATAAGAAGAAAAAAAAAGAGGTTAGATTGAAGACTCGAGAAAGGACAGAGTGGCAATTTTTTTTTTTTTAAATCGATGTGATTCCTTGCCCAAAACACACACGCAGCTCATAAACACGACAGGATGAAAAACAGTCAGTAATGGTGTCAATCATGGACCATTGTTATTATCCTAAAATAATCAAGAGAAAAAAGCCATAACTAGAAACAAAACAGAAACTATCAAATGATGCAAATTACAATAGTGTTAATTATTATCAGTATTAGCACACACTCGGCTCCAGTTTCTTTTCTTTAGCACAAAACAAAATTTCCAAAGAATCCTTAAAAAATACTTTGCCTTTTCCTAGTAAAAACAGCTAATAAAATAGCTTTAAATGCAAACTAGCTTTGTGTGTAAACATGCTTACACACTTAAAACAATTCTAATGCACACACAACACCTCAAGCTTGACTTTTATAAACACCTCTAATGTTTACTGTACCGCTACATATACACCAACTAGCATATAGTAAGCATGCTAACACAAACTAGTACTTCACACACTTTAACCCTTCGGCCTGATTAGGGTTGCGCATCAATCACCATAATACAAAAAAATGCCAACACTTCAACTAACATTCAATCAATTATATATGGAATGTTTTACCTGTTTGATATTATCTTACAGCTAATTCATGAGCCAGAAATCAAAATTAGCACTAAAAGTAAAAATGTAAATAACCTTAAAGAAATTTATCAGCCAGCGTGTCTTTGCTAACATTTGGCATTAAAAACAAATTCTAGTGTATGATATTTATTAAGGTCTCGAGTCTTTCGCCAGCATAAGGATAGAAACTGATTTCTGTACGAATTTAGTGTTTATTGTTGAATTATTTAAATCTAAATCCTTGATTTCAAGCTGCTTGTTTGTGGAGGAATGTTCATGTCTCTGTAACAGTAAATGAAATATTTTTCATCTGTGTTTTCACCAGAAGCATTGCAGAAGCATCGATTTCTGCATAACTTTTATTGTAGCTACAAAAAAAACAAAAACAAAAGTGAGGCGGCTACAAGTTCAGACAGAGGAACAGAAAAATGAGTAAATAACAAAGGTGTGTATCTTACCTCACTGAGGACTTTTTCAGGGATTTTTTGACAATGCGTCTGCGTCATGTTACAGCTTCACTATACCTGACGATTAGCTGTTTTATATGTGCTGTATAATTTTTTTTTTTTTTTTTTTTTTTAAAGATGCAATCTATATAATGTGTATAAAGTGGGGCTCGGTAACGGGGCAGTTTGAATTTTTTTTGTTCTGATTTATGAAGGATTTGAAATTGTCCGTATGTGTTGTACAGTTGTATGGAAACCAACACAAGACATGTTTATACGGCAAATAAATATTGACATATTTTTTTGGTTAACCTTGTCCGGTTTGTTTCTCTGTTTTGGAAAACAAAAATGTATGTTAAAATATCAAAAGCTAATGAAGAAACACATGAACTAACATTAAAGGAAAATTCATGTACGCTGCATGTCCTCATACCCAGGAAAAATGGGCGGGTCTCATGGTGCAGTTAATGATCAACTGTTATCTGTTTACACACTGCTTTTTTAAATTACACTATAAAATAGTTTACTGTTAGCTAGCTTACAACTGAACTCGCTACTGCTATAGTTTTTTGAGAATCATAACAAAATCCAATTTTAATAGGATATTTTATATTGAATAGGAATATATATAAAACTGTGATGCTAACAGAATTACAATACAAATCAAATCAGCAGCAGGGTATTGTGATAATATCGTATTGTTTAGTTCCTTTACTCATATCCTATCGTGCTGCATAAATCGTTAACATTGCTTTGAGCTCGCACTCCTCGTCCTGCTCAAGCTTCCTGAGGCTTTGTGGTTGGTTTTGAGATACAGATGGTTTCTGAAGTGTGTGATCGCACCACATCCGACTACTCACTCCGATCTGTTTCCTTTTTTCTCGCCCACGTTTGTGCTTTCTTGTGGAGGAATTCGGCACTGAACACACACACACACACACACACATTTGTTTCATCAGGATGAACATCCTGCACAGCTCAGTTTATTTATGTTTATTTTAATCTCTCTCTCATTAACACATCTTTCAATGACATAAATAATAATAAAGTCATGTTTGATTTAAAGAATGTAAAAATTAAAGTTTGTAGAAGTAGAGTTCAGTACTGGAACAAAATTATCAGTAAAATATTCATTTGTTTTAAACCCTACGCTGTTGAACTGCCGTAACGTCTGAAAATGAGACAGATTTAACATTTAATTGATGATTAATGATGAATTTAATTAGACTGGAGGGGCTGGAAATCAGAGCCAATCATTAAGCCAAAGAGTTCTTTATATTCTGTGTTCTACTGTGACAGGGTGTGTGACAGGGTGTGAAAATTAATCAAAAATCATGACATGGTGATAAAGATATCTAGTATTATGATCATAATCATTAGAGTTCAAATTTGTCATTTATTATGTCTTGAATGACTTACATTTATTTTGTTCATGGTGGTTCATTCAGGAAAATTAATTTGTATTTCTAAACTCCTGTACACAGACAAAAACTCTGACAGTGAGTTGGATAATGTATTGTAGCAGATTTTATTGTGAGTACATTTGGGATATATTGCATTGTCAGATGCCTCGTCTCTTCACAGGAATCTTCTGCTCTAATTTAATCTAATGTTAAAACAAACACACATACACTAGTTAATTATAATACACAAAAGTGTCCCCTATCTCTCTCTATCTCTCTCTCTCAGTGTGTGTGTGTGTGTGTGTGTGTGTGTGTGTGTGTGTGTGTGTGTGTGTGTGTGAAAGACAGGGGACTTGGATTGCGTCCCTGTCTCTGACTCACATTTACACACTGAGCTTTTTTTCTTTTCTATGTGACACTTCTGTCTATTTTCAGATGTGTGGAACACACAGACGTGAGGGTGCAGAGAAATTGTGTGTGTGTGTGTGTGTGTGTGTGTGTGTGTGTGTGTGTGTGTGTGTGTGTGTGTGTGTGTTTATTTGTGAAGGAGAGAGAAAGAGAGAAAGAAGAATTGAATACTTCCTTTTCTGGAAATGAGCTCAAAGCTTCTACTCACCCTTATATACACCTTTAGAAACCAGGATCTACGGTATGAATATGTATGAATATGCAAATTAGCAGAAACACCCATCCCTGTCAGCTTAATATCTGTAATATTATAATAATAAAGCGGTTGCTAAATGTTAATTATGTGTTTGTAATCTAACTCACTTTATTCAGAAGCGGACATGAATGGTAGTGATAATTAAACATGAGCTAATTATTTGCATATCAGCTGTGATTGGTCCAATGCTGTGAAATTTTTTAGTCACATCACAAACTGTGCTCAGAAAATAGCCCCATCCACAAATCACTTATGCTGATGTAGTGAAAATGAAAAATTGGTCGACCAGTTGAGGCAATTTTGATTTCTGACTTATTGAGGGGAGTAGCCTGAAGTCTGAGGGCGGAGCATGTACTGTACATTAGAGCAAATAGGATTTTTTAATATCATTGTGTGGATTGATTAAGTTTAAGACCTATTGAATTATTTTCACGATACCATTTATGGAAGAAAAATATGAATCCCATGTGTGTGTGTGTGTGTGTGTGTGTGTGTGTGTGTGTGTGTGTGCGTGTGTGTGTGTTTTGGTGTACTGTGACTTTAAGATAACAGTGAAATATGGTGAGGTTATTTCAGGGCGTTTGTTGTTCTTCTCTAACGTTTCTCTCAGCTCATGTATAAACCTGACGTGGCCGAGTGAACCAACGCCCTGAAACATGATAACACCAGCAAGGTAAGAGACACACACACAGACATACTCAGCAGTGTGCTCTCATCTTGCAGCTCGCAGCCAGGGCATGATGGTGATCTGGTTGATTAATGCTGAGATGAGATCAGTCAGAGTGCAGAGCTCTGAGCTTGTCTCTGCTCCTGTAGTGACCGGTTTTTCTCACACTGCACATCAGATCAGTTGAAACCCAGGTCTTCATGATCAAAGTGCAATTTTGTTTCTTATTTCTGCCACAACAGGAAACACAATGACATTGCCAAGTGTCACTTCCTTGATTAATCTAAATAAGGGACAGGAACACCAACTAAACCACTTTACAATCTCCAAACAGATTTAACAGAATCATAATAACTCACAACTGACATACAATACTGTGCAAAAATCCTGACCCCCATTTCTTCATATTAAATAATTAAATATGTGACAAGCTGCAAATTGATTAAAGGTACAATTTAAAAATTGGTTGTTTATTTATCTGGCTCATGCCTTAAGTTAGATTCATAGGTCACTGTGTGGCTTGACAAGCAAAAACATTCCTCTAAAACTCTGCAGGTACACAGACTGGACTAAAATGAGAGACAAAAAGTCCTTCAGGAAGCCTAGAAAAATGTTTCCTCAAGACTTTATCAACATATTAGAAAGTCTGGTGCTTTGGAAGCAAAATCTAATGAAATGAGGGGAGGAGGGGTCAAGACCTTTTCACAGGACTGTATTACAGTATAATCTGGTCCCTGAGTCTAAAAGAAAGGAAGTACAAATAATAAAATTTAACTCTTGATCATTTAATTTAATAATAAAGGTAAAATATTTCTGTGTCCTACTGTACAGTATGTAGTGAAAAATAAGCGGATTAGTGGGTAAGGGTTGTGATGGAGAGATTTCAGTCGGTAGAAACAGAGGGGTGTCGGGATTACTTGGGAAAATAGTGAGAGTGATTAAAGCTTTAAGGATTAAATCATTTTAGATGTATTTAACATTTTCCTCATGCACTTCAGAATGTCTGTTAATGCATTTCACAATGTTTATCTCTCCATTATTTTAAACGAGGAGAAAAAAAGATTAAATGAAGATCTTTTATAAGCAGTGATGTACAAACTGTAGTAGATAAGATCAGCATTTTAGCCTCTCTCTCGCTCTCTCTCTTTTTGTGTGTGTGCAGTCTTAGCTCCTCTGTGTATCCGGTGGTTAGTTAAAATTTAACGTTTAACAGGTGATTGCAAATCTGTCCTTCTTTGACCTACACACACACACACACACACACACACACACACACACACACACACACACACACACACAGAGAGAGAGAAAGTACACACATTATTTTTTATTCTGTGGAATGTCAAATTATGCCATAATACTCAAATTAATATATAAAATATACACAGCGAGATTTGTAGAGTGATCTTCATCACCACTGAAAGAGGAACAGTGATGCTATTCCCCTCATTAATGCTACTAATTATAATTACTCTAATTGTATTTGTATGTAATAACATACAAAGAATAACACATTACTATCATTATAGATAGTACAATACAGGTATCAGATCAACAGTTGCATTAATGATATTATACTAATATTAACACAGATAACACTAACCTTACTGACACTAGTCCTCATTTCTCAAGCTGGATTTATTCAAAAAGTGTACAATACAATGACAATAAGGTTCCTTCTATCTATCTATCTACACTGCAAAATTCCCAGTGTTGATTTAACACCCCAAGTGTTTATATATGACCTAATGGTCACGAATGTACTCTGAAAGTGTTAAATCAACACTCTGGGTGTTAATTCAAGACTAAGGATTTTGCTGTCTGTCTGTCTGTCTATCTATCTATGTCTAAGAGGTCTAACTAAACTAAACCCCCAAACTGATCTTTTCTGTCTGAAGCACTGTGTGGAGCATTAGGGGTATATAAGTATTAGCACACACCCCCTTAACCAGAGACGCCTCTAGAAGAGCTTTGGAGTCTCGATCAGAAACACCTCCTAATCCTGGAGTACTCAAGCAGCAACTCAGGGCTCCATCCAGAACATTTAGGCAAAAAACATTGTTTTAAACACATACATTTGGCACTCACTTATTAATATGAAGTGTCATTACCAACTAACGATGCCAACAATAAAATTGTTAATAGTAGCTAACAGTGCTTAGAATAATATCAACACTGGAAACATTGTTAGGAGCAGGACAACACCAACAGTACTAGCATGACAAACAGTTCCATTGTTAGTGTTACATAACACAGTAACAATAATATTATTAGCAGTAGCCTTGGTAACATAAGCATTACTTTTACAACTAGAAGTTTTATTAATGTAACTGCCTTCATTCTTACTTGTAGTGCTATTGTTACCAATAATGTGGTTAATATTGTCGCTAATGTTACTATTACAGATAGTACAAATGGAACTGGCCATAATTATAGTAATACTAAAAGTCACATTAGTATCAATTAATCAATCAATTAATAAGCATTATCAATTAATAAGCATTAAAAATAGCAGAATTACAGTATACACAGTACATGAAGCCAACATTATTAAATATAGCATCAGTAACTACAATAACAGTATTAACATTAGTAACATTGGAGACATTGCTTTCAATAATAGCAGTAGCATCACTAACAGGGCTCTCTTTAGAAATAGTTACAATTTTAACATTTTACTTTGGCAACATGTGTTACAGTACCAACAATGAAACTAAAATCTCAATAGCAGTAACATTAGCATCCAGAGCTACAGTAAGAGTTACATCAACAGCATGTTGTTACATTGCTGCAAATAACATTCATTGTACCGCTAGTTATGGATATTAGAAATATTAATATTTAACACAGAAATATTGTTATAAGCAACATTAAAATAATTAACAATAACCTTAGTAACACTAGTAAGAACACTAACAGTAATATTGCTAACAATAATCTCAAAGTAAATATTCCAAACAGTTAGATCCCATGTACACAGCAAACAGATGTTTACGTTGGATTCATATGAATTTCAAACAACACTGTGATTTTCCACATTAAAAGTATTAGTTGGTGGATGCAACGGGTTTGGCACACGGACAGTACACACGGGAGGCAGGTGTCAACTCTCAACAACAGTTCTTTAATGAAAGCTTTGGTTTTAGCGTTACCCTGCCCCACTGGTTTATTTAAATAATTCCCTCTTTGCTGTTAATGCTGCATTCTTCACAGTTTTAAATATAAATGTAATGGGAGATTAAAATTTGTGATAGAAAGGATGGCCTGAAGTGCAGTGTGTGTTTCTGTTTTCATCTGGAGCATTTACTCCCCATCCTCCCCCAGCCCCACCCCAGAATGTCTGTGTGAACCCAGGAGCACTCTGGTTGTTAGATTTCACTACACTTGAAGTTTTTCCCTGAGGTCTGCATTAATTTCAACTGTAGTAATGCTCAGGTCACTGAACTTTAGACTTTCCATACTTGTACAGCAGTGTGTGTGTGTGTGTGTGTGTGTGTGTGTGTGTGTGTGTGTGTGTGTGTGTGTTCTATAAAGGACTTTGAGCACATCAATAGGGCAGCTCTGAGATCTAAGTGTGTAAGTCTGTGTGTGTGTTATTTCTTTCCCTTCTGACTCTATTTAAACTTCATTCCCACACTTTGCGTTTGTAAACAGTTTTAGAGAATAACATTAGTTAATGTATTTTTTTTTTACTTTATGTTTTTTACTTTATTTATTTTTTTACTTTATCTTTATGTTAAACACATTTAACAATAAAGTAACGAATGTTTCTATTGAAATCTCAAAAATGTTTTGTTTATTAACATTACTAAATATAACAGAAAAATTTATAACGTACTTACGACTACTAACAGTAACATTAGTCAGCATTAACACATCACTAACAGAAACACTGTTAATATCACAAACATGATTAAAGAGTTAACATTCAATTAAATTTTATTTGTATAGCGCTTTTAACAATTGTCATTTTCAATTGGCAGCTTTACATAAAATGATGGAAGTTTGTACGAAATGTGAATGTGTATGAATCAAAATGATTATTCCCTGATGAGCAAGTCGAGGGCGATGGTGGCAAGGAAAAACTTTCTGAGTTTAAATGAATGAATTAATATACATCATAAATAATATCACATCACATGACTTTACTAACAGCCGTATAAGTAGATTAGTGGTGTTTTAAACAGTATGACATTAAATAACCTGTCGGACAATATTACACTTGTTCATTTGTAGTGTTTAATTCTAGTAGTCTGATGATGAACTCGTCATGCACTTCATAAGGAAATGTTAAGGTGATGATTAGATCATTTTCTGACAAACAGTAATATGACAGGGCAGATCGGAGATTACAGCCACAGACAGGGACATGGTGTGTGAACACTGAGGTGGCATTAAACATGTATAAGATGAATAGTAGGTCCCTTAGTCACCTAAATTTCCTTTGCGATTTCTCATTACTGTCAGTAGCTTTTCTAGCATTACTAACAGTAGCTTTAATAACAGTACTAACAGTAATATTAGTTACATTACTAACAGTAGCTTTAATAACAGTACTAACAGTAATAATAGTTACATTACTAACAGTAGCTTTTATAACATTAGCTTCAATTCCCTCATTAACATTAACATTACTAACAGTAATATTAGTAACACTACCAACAGTATCTAACATTAGTAATCTTAAAATTGTAGGAATACAAGATTGAAAATGTACCAAATATAAACAGGTAGCCTTGTCACGAGGTCTCCATGTAAGCTAATTGTTAGAATGATCCTAATCAGTGGTTATCCTAATAAAATACCCTAATATCATACCCTCCTGCCCCAAGTGCATTCTGGGCCGTGCATTTACCCAGCTCTATTTTCCTGAGTTACATGACAGTACGTTACTGATACGTGATTTGCGATGTGATTTGTCTAGGTTTACTTTGTCCTCTTCACTCTGTCCTGAGTATTTCTGACACCTGGTTATGAAACAGTTAATTTCTTCTACATGTGGACTTTGGTGTTATGACAAGAGGAAGGAAATGTGGCATGTCTTTGCTGTGTTAAGCAGAAATTAGCTGTTAATCTGCTGTGCGTGTCACAGATAAAGGAAGAGTCAAGGCCACGTCTTATGCTGACATCCTTCCTCCTGCACATCACCACCTCCTCCTTCATCAGCATTTCCTTTTCTGTCACAAGCGCTGCCATTCTGCTGTCAGGCTCAGAATATTCTTTTACACACATAGATAACATACTGAAAACATTGATGTAAAGTGAAATCATAGGATGAGGGTTATTCATAGCTCAGAATTTTACAATATAAATTATTTAAATCCAGAATGATGTCACGGTCTTGGTCCTGAGCTTCCGAAATCCTTCACCAGTCAGAGGTTAGTAAAAGTTTTTATAGAAGTGTGTAAATTATAAAAGTTGATGTCTGATGCCGTGGCGGCCGGTCAATACGATGTTCAAAGTTTAACCTTCAAAGTT
Source organism: Clarias macrocephalus (assembly GCA_011419295.1). NCBI lineage: Eukaryota > Metazoa > Chordata > Actinopteri > Siluriformes > Clariidae > Clarias > Clarias macrocephalus. The sequence goes on along the minus strand of JAAGKR010004219.1, from coordinate 43,451 downwards.
ATCCAGGGAAAAATGCTACTTTAACATGTAATTATTTAACATGATCATTATTTATTTTAATAATGAAATAAAGTCATTTAGTCACAATATTCCGCTGTATTTCTTAATATAATTTATTTGCAATTAAAACAAAACTAAATTACGTAATTGCGTATTACGTTCATTTGTGTTCGTTTTTGCTGGGAGCCGGACAAACGAGTGTTTATGTAGGCACGTACATTTTTGTAAAGCATGTGGTTTGAGACTGAGCTCTAATTGGATCTTTTACAATCATCCCTGGGGGCAGCACTGTGCGCCCCGAACCCTCCCACTTTTGTTCTTAGCGAATCCATATTGTTTTAACATATTTGGGCTCATGTGATTGGACCATTCTCAACAAGTCTTTTCCAGCAGTTCTTATGGCAAGCGGAGCTGGCTGACTGGATGCAGTGTGAGTCATGCCTTTATTTGATACTAGTAGTAATGATGCTTAATCACCTGATAAATGGCTATTTTGCAACAGCCGCCACTGGTCTGATGCAGTAATATGCTCTTTTCCCATCCCAATGTGACATGGTAACGTAACTTACAGCAGGTTATGATTGCTATACTGCTGGATGCTCCAGTGATGCTCCGAAAACAATGTGGGCTTTATGGATAACTGGAGTACTTTTGAGGGCAAAGCTGCCCTATAACTTTTATGGAGGAATGGTGTCCTAACCATACCATACCATACCATAGGTTTTGGACAGCCATTTTAAAACATTTTAAAATAGCATTTTGTATTTACTCAGGCTGTCTTTGTGTAATATAAAAATGTATTTGATGACCTCAATCATTTAATTGTGACAAATATGCAAGATGTTTTTTTTTTTAAACAGGCGGATCAAATACTTTTTCACAGCACTCTATCAAATATACTGTACTGTATATATTACCTTTTAATATATACTAATATTCATTCCTTGAATATAGAAGAAGTACTCAGTAGAAGACAAAAACAGAAGTAGATCCAACACCAACTGATCCATTCAACTTTTCTCTTTTTGCTGACCTGATGTCATTAGTCTATCAGAATCAGCTCAGAACAATCTTTACACTAAAGTAGGAAATAATCTCTGCATTGAGCATCATCAGCTCTGATTCATAAAGTAAGTATTTATACTTTTAAATAAGTTTCAATCAATCAATGTTTACTTCATATATTAGTACTCATACCACGTAAATCAGTGTTTACTCAATCAATCACTGTTCATTCCATATATATGGCTTGCTCATCATGGACAATCTGATCATTTCATCATTTTAAATGGTTCAGTGGCTCAGTGGCCCTTCATGTGGAAGCCAATGTCAAAACACCAGCCACTGGACAGTGCCAGTCCCAAGCCTGGATATAAATGGAACTGTGCCAAGTTGTCAAAAACAAATCCCCTCCCTTTTTTCGTAGTTTAAGTTGCATATTTCATCTTTTTAAAGACATGTTTAGATTAGTTTTGTAATTGGATTATCCATTCTGATTTTCTCACAAATGCAAGACTGGGTGTCGCCGTTTTTTTTATCACTAAACTGATTAACACTGACGATGACATAACTGCATTACTCTGCAGTTAAAGTTGCTAACAGCAGCTTGTAATGCATGCAGAAGCTGCATAAATATCTGGGGTAGTTATTTGGAGAAAAAAATTTAATATCTTATTTGTTATTCGCTAACAAAAATTGTCTTGTTTGCAGCTGTGGCCATAACTGCAAATTTAAGTCGATGGTTTTTTCGTTTTTTTCCACATCAACTGATCTATCATGTAAGTACTAACATTATGAGTTTTAATTATGTTCTAAAAAATACAATAAATTATATTCAAAATTTTACCTGTTTAGTGATATAAAACTTAAAATGCATTGGTAATTTAAATGGCCTATTTGTTTTTAGGAAATAAAGAAGGATAGTTTAGCCGTTAATGCACAGTAATTTATATGTTACAAAATAAAGGCTTAACCCTTTGCTGCCTTTGCCATACTACAAGTTTCTACATTCACCATACAAGTACTATAGCACAAACTATCACTACACCACCATTACTGCACTGCACTAGAATGTACACTCTAGAAATGCTATATTTAGCGTATGACCTTTAAAATACTAGCTCTACTAGTAGATAAATTATTTGCTAACCTTTTAACATTTAGTATACATGGCTATACTACATTTGCCATAAGACCCTTACTAGTTTACTATTTTACTATATACTACAACTAATGTGCTATACTATTACTTAACAGTATGTACTACATTTTTTATGATTCAATATTATCCAATATACAACATTACATTTAATTTAACTATGCCTAGTAAAACTATACATGTAGGTACATTATAGTGTATAATATAACTGCAGACTGATTAGAGGTACAAAGCGTATTTAACGCTATTTGGGATTCATTTTGGGAGTCTAATTTATTTTTCAATTTCCAACCTTGCCATTATCTACTGAACCAACGTTGACAAAATGACATTGGGCCAACCACCGATGCCAACATTGGTCCACTGTATGCATTGCCTTTGGCACAATGTTGGCTCTTCAGCAGTGTGCTATCTGGCTTATTCGCTTAACCTTTTGTTATATGTATGGGCAAAGCAAAATGGTTAAATAAAGAAACAAATCATAATCTGTTCATAATAGATGGTTGATAATAGATGATGTATAAAAGCAATATCACACTCTAGGTCATGTTGTTGTACTGAATATCAGCACAACCTTAAGTGTGATAGTAATTTAGTATGCAGTTACCATTCATGGGTGTCATACAGTATTACTACAGAGATGATTTACAGTAGGATATTGTGCTACATTTATACCTCACAACTACTCTAGGATATAATAACCGTATTCATAATTTATTTTATTGATTTGTTTGCATGCTAGTTTGCTATTGGCTCAGTCTATAAGGCCACCTTATGGGTCTTTCTGTTTTTTTTTAGTTCTATTGAAGCCCAGCAGATAAACAGTAGACCAGGAATTTAATTAATTTCTTATCATCGTAAAGTTCAGGAACACAACCTACCCAGAATGCACTGTGGTTTTAATACAATTTCCTGTTCTGACTTGCAAAAAATGAAACTGTAAGTGTGACCATGCGTAATATGTGTAACACTTCCACTTATCTATCTGATAAAAAATTGTGCCTTTCTTTGCTCAATTTTTAGCAAGCAAGACTATGAGAACAATGGAGACATCAGTTTCAGGAGTACCAAAAAAAAAAAAAAACTTAACCGAAATGTCTATTGTCATCATTTATTCTAGCACTCAAGGAAACAAAGGAAAAGAAAATCTCTTTTTCTCCTGATCTCACTTCCTCTCTGGTTCTTTTTTCACAACACTGAGTTATTACACTTCATTTCCTCTGTGTATGTGGTTGTGTGTGTGTGTCTGTGTGTGTTTCTCTTGCTGATGGATGAAGGTAATAATAAAGGATTACCATTAATTCTCCCAACACTTTAGTGAAGCAGAATATACACAACACATTTAAATACTGTTGTTTGGGACATTGATGTGTGTGTGTGTGTGTGTGTGTGTTTTGGTGGTTTTTCTTTAATTTTTTTTAATGGTGTGTTTGTATATATATATATATACCACTGTTCGTGATAGTGCCACCATTTCAACCATTTAGTGTGTAGTGAAACCCTTCACGTGGGTCTAGTAGTACCCTGCCCTTCACCTAAAACCAGTCGGTCTCGTTCTGTCCGCCTGGTGAGTTCAGTTGACTGGCATTTTGAATGAAGCTTCTTATAAACAATATAAAATGTAACAAAATATCTCATATACTGTAGTAAATGTTTCATGTTTACTGGTTTGTGCTTTGGGAAATACAGCTATAAAGGGAGAATGAGAGAGGCATATCAATATCAATTCAAACACTCCAGTTTATGGCTAGCAGCACAGTCGCTAGGACAAAAAAGGGTAGCTGTGTACAAATGTCACCATGTGAGCAGTTGTGTGTTTAGTCTTCGACAACAGTTTACTGTCGACAAATAAATTGAATACAATAAACTCTTGCTGCATCTGTGGATAAATAAAATGCTGACTAATTAACATGTAAATGTGTGTAAATGTTTATAGAAATCAGAACCTGATGCAAGTCAAAGAGCGATGTGATGCTAAATGACCACTTCCTGTTTCCTTTGATAGTTCTTAACAGATTGTACAGGTCACTGACCTCTAGCACGAGGCACAATTAGAGAGCGTGAATATTTTAATGACAACTGAGAAAATCAAACACTATACACATGTAGATTTCTCTCTATGGTGTAACACAAAATGAAAAGAAAATATTCAGCTTCAAAATTAACCAACACACATTTTTAGAGGGATAACCATCTTTGCAGTCAAAGACTGTGGGACTGAGGTTAAAGTTAAGCAAAATCTTTTTCTACTAGTATAATCATTTTACAAAAATCTTTTTAACGGATTTGTCTTTGTAGTGTGTGTGTGTGTGTGTGTGTGTGTGTATGTGTGCGCGCCTGTTCACACACATCCATCTGGTTTCTAACATCAGATTAAATGACATCATTAAAGCAATGATGTCATCACAATCAATTATGCCTAAAGTCTCTGGGTGTGAGTGCGGGCGTGGCAGAGAGCAAACTATCACTGTCACAAACCCTCAATATCATATCACCATCATATAACCATCTATATGGTTCATGTATCAAATAGTCTATACGGATTAAACTCACCATAACTGTCAGGTGAGCGACACAGGAGTGTACGTGTTTAAAAAAGAATAATTATTTTCGAAAAAACTATTTTAAAAACAAAACTACCTATATACATATAACATTTTGTTTTGTTTATTCTAGTTTCAGAAATCATAGAAATTTTAAAATAAATTGATAAAATATTTTTATTATAGTTTTTGCTTTTGATTATATTTTTAATTATAGAACAACTTGATTTATTTTAAATATATGTATATTAAATAAAGAGAATTCCAGCATCACTTTGAATTATGCTCTAAAAACAATGATTAATTTTATTTTATGTTTTTTTTATTAATTAACAGTTCATTAAGAATGTCCAGTGTATCTGATGAATTAATAAAATGAAAAAAAAAAAAAAAAATATATATATATATATATATATATATATATATATATATATATATATATATATATATATATTCTTATTATTGTGATTACAGTTGCAGTAGCTGTAATATATAGAATAAGTCCCTGACATACGAACACTTTCAACAGATATGTTGAAATTTCAACAGATATGGACGGACCTCACATCTACCAATCGCAGAATTAGCTCACATGTACACTGTAAACCCGATTAAGTTGGCAAAACTCAAAATATTTTAATCAATCAGTTTTCAATATTTTTCAATTGATTTTCAAATCAATAATTTTTAATCAATAATCAGTAATCAGTAATCAATTCCATCAAAAAATTTTAAGTAATGATGTTTCCAATTTTAAGTAAACAGAACTATCAATTTTTGAGTTTGTTGAACTTGTTGCAAATCAAATAAATTGTTACTGCTGTCACCACAGAGCCACGTATAGATTTTAAGTTGGTGGAACTTTAAGGTGACAGTTACTGTTACTTAAGTACTTACGATTACTTAAAATATCTAATTTGTTCAGCTAACTTGAAAGGTGTAATTTCTACAAACTCATAAATACCAAAAAGTTCTGAATTCTAATGAAGGTCTATTAATTTGACCTAACTGCAATTATTTAAGTTAACAGTACTCAATGTGAGTAATTACTTTGAGCATTAGGGTTTACAGTGTATTGTAAAAAATAGGACACTGCAGTGCAGCAGATACCAATATTTACAATTATATACAATATTCTCAGTGTGTACGTGAATGTATATATACGGTATATTGTATGTGTGTGGCGGTGGGAGAAATGAGTCTGCCTCATCGGTTTCAATGAATCAATCCAGGAGCACGATGATGGAAATGGCTGTCCTGTAAAGCTGTCCCAATGGTCAATAATTTTAATTTCAGAAAATTCTCAATGAGACAGAGTTCACAGTCCAAAACTGCTCTGAGATGTCTCCCAAAGACGTCTTCCTGGGTTCCCTTTAAACGAGGTCAGCTGACCCCGCTGTGTCACAGGGATTCCCCTCACGATTTGGAGGCACAGTCTTGCAGAAGCAAAGACCCAAACCTGTGTGTTTGTTTATGATTTATATTTGTGTCAAAGGTATACAAGATTGTCAGATTTAAGAATGAGTCTGACTTCCAAACGTGCTCCTGAAACAAAACCGGTTCATAAAGCAGGGACTTACTTAAGTATTAGAAATTCTTTAAATAGATAAATATAACTCTAATTTTTTATATTATTATAAGTAATAGTTGTATTGTAATATATATTATTCCTATAAATGTTTTGTGTTTTAAAGCCAGGGATCCCGGCCTCCAGTTGAACTACACCCTTAAAAAAAGCAATGATGTCATGGATCACCCCAGATTAAAATGCTTCCCTGCATCCATTTTGCTCTCCTCATTGCGCCTGAGAGATGAAACTCAGCTTTAAAACGATTATTGTGCATAACAGGAGCGTAATAAACATCATCCTAATGAGATAATGTGGACAAAGAGATCAATACTCTCTGCTTACTTTGGAATTATGGGTAATAACGTTTTTTCTTTTCAGAGAATGAAATCAGATCTCACTGCTAAAGTGCTTTTCTAAAATCAATACTCTGAAGCACAGGAGGACAAGGAGGAGGAGGAGGAAGAGATCTTCCTCAACATATGAGCCTTGTAGTTTAATCGGTCTCATTCTGAGACACAGAAATAAAATAAAATATTTTTTTTCACTCTGGTTTAATCTGTTTTATATTTCTTTTCACTCCCTTTTATTCACTTTATTTAACTACATGCTGTATTAATATATTTATTTAAATCCAAAGTATAAAAATAATGTTTACTATAATGTCAATTACTTCTGGAAGATTATTATAATAGCACACAAATGCTCTGATAATTACAGCCATAAATCAATGTTTAATTACAGTTTCATTAACAAAAGCATGGATTTAATTTCTTCTTTAATGACTCTAGTGACTTATGGTATTAAATAATCGTATTATTCTACACTATTTTGTATTTGATTGCCTGCATCAAATACTTCACATGCATATGAAATTCGGTAATATTACATTCTTAATCCGCACGATTAATGATAGTGATAATAGGGTAATATGATGTTGGTCCACAGCTTCAACTCTTCTGGGAAGGCTTTCCACAAGGTTTAGGAGTGTGCTTATGGGAATTTTTGATTATGCTTCCAGAATCGGTTTTGTGAAGTCAGACACTAAGGTTGGATATCAAACTCGCTCATCCATGTCTTTATGGACCTTGCTTTGTGCACTGGTGCACAGTCATGGCGGAACAGGATGGGACCATTCCCAAAGTTGCACACATGAAATTGTCCAAAATGTCTTGGTATGCTGAAGTAAGAGTTCCTTTCACTGGCACTAAGGGGCTAAGACCAACTCCTGAAAACAACCCACACATCATCATTCCCCTCCACCAAACTTTACACTTGGAACAATGAAGTCAAACATCTGGTAACCACCAAACCGAGACTGGTCCATTGGATTACCAGAGAGAGAAGCATGATTAGTCACTCCAGAGAACACATCTCCATTGCTCTAGTGGAGAGTCCAGTGGCGGCGTGCTTTACACCACTGCATTAGATGATTTGCATTGCACCTGGTGATGTACGGTGATGCAGCTGCTCAGCCATGGAAACCCCTTCCAAGAAGCTCTCTGTGCACTGTTCTTGAGCTAATCTAAAGTTTGGAAATGGACTCTTTCTGGCAGAAAGTTGGGTACACTATGCGTCTCAGCCTCTGCTGACCCTGCTCTGCTGGACTTATTGCATTCGGTATCACACTGGAATTCACTGAGATCCTGAGAGCGACCCATTCTTTCCCAAATGCTTGTAGAAGCGGTCTGCATGCCTAGGTGCTTGATATTTATACACCTGTCACCATGGAAGTGACTGGAACACCTGAATTTAATTATTTGAATGGGTGAGTGAATACTTTAGGCAATATAGTGTAAATTGACACACACACACACACAGGCTACATAAGCCATTCACACCTTGTAAGCATTGACATCATCTCTAGTCTCTGTTTTTTCAAATTAGCAACATTAACTGGCTACATGAATGCTTCCATGGACCAAGATTAGCTAGCATTATCCTAGCTAACATTAACATTTAGCACTTCCTATCAGTTAACTGTACCCATCCTTTTCACATGGTCAGGTTTGTGATTGGCTAAACAGGTTTTGGCTAAGAGCCACCTGTTACACTGAAAACCAGCACATGTAATGCTAATGAAGGTGTGCTAAACATCCCACTATTGCTCCTGTTCCTCTTGTTGAACCTGTAAGCGTTCCATTTAAGCCCCTTTTCCACCAATGTGAGCCAGGTGCTAGTGCCAATTCAGAGCAGGTTTAACAGCGGGGTGCCTCATTACATCAACGTACAGTACATATCAATATAATCAAACCCCAATCCATAATGTCAGAGGTTATTTGTTCCAGCCCACCAAAGTGTTGGTTCTGCCATGGCGTTTATTGAATGACTCGGTGCAGGAGCCAGTAAAGAACCCAATTCAAGGCACTGTTGAAGAATCTATAAAAATCTTCTTCAGTCTCAGAAGTTGATAGGTTTCCACATATTTGTATCTTCCAGGGTTTAAGGATGCTACCCTCTCTGAAAAAAACTTGTTAGGTGAACAATGGAGAATTTAAGAGAAGGATGGAAAGTTATTAGAAAGTAGACAGTACTAGATAGAGATTGGGGAAAGTCATTAGGTGTGGCTTTAATACTGAAAGGTTTCGACCTAACAAGAAGGAAGTCCATTTGACATGACACAACTTCCAGATAACATGTTAAAGAACAAATTGAGGAATAAATTAATGAAACCCCGTGAAGAAACTTTTCTAGGATTTACTGAGGAACTTGATAAGCAACCTATTGGAGAACACAGAGCCCACTGAAGGAGAATCCAATTCATTTAAGAACTCAATGAAGGAACCATTAAAGAACCGAATAAAAAAAATAAAAAAAAACACAGGTGAACTTATTCCTCTCTCAGCGTAGTATAAACAGGTTCTGTTTGTGTGTGCGTGGAAGATTAAAGCATTTGAGATGTAGGACATGGTGTAAAGGAGATGCTCTGTGTGTGTGTGTGTGTGTGTGTGTGTGTGTGTGTGTGTGTGTGTGTGTGTGTGTGTGTGTGTGTGTGTGTGTGTAATGCATCACCTCCCTTGATTAGATCCTCGCCTCCACACTCGCAGGTTCTGCATGCTGGTGGAGGAACCGGACGGAGCACAGAACGATGAGTCAGAGTGTGTTTTTCTCCTGACAGCAGCTCCTGATTACAGGGTTATAAAACGTTTGCTTCCTCCAACGCTGTCGCTGTCACGACGCTAAACACACACGCACACATTCTAAATTAACTGCAGGATTTATAACATTCACACACACAGGACAAGTATTACATGCTTTAGTGTTTGTGTTACATTGCATTCTAACAACACACCACGGATAACACATCACATCAAATCACATCACATCACATGTGTAAAGCTCATGCTGTACCCGTGTTACACTCAGAGGATGTGAACATCTAGGAGATGTAACAAACATCCAATTGATCGGGTATGTTTAAAATAGGGACGTGTTTGAGTTATGCTTGAGTCTGGTCTTGAACTTAAGCACAGGTTCACTGTGTGATTTCACCTCAAGTGAGAAGCAGTGTTAAGTCCAGCGCCACCATCTGACTGTTTGACGGAGGTGCACTATCCATCCGTTATCTCTGCACACAGAAGCCGAGAGGGTGTCATGTTTTTATGGCTAATATGTGTGTGTGCGTGTGTGTGTGTGTAGGAGGAGGAAAAAGCAGGTCAGGAACAACAACATGTCTGTGGGAGTGAGACAGTTCAGTGCGTGTGTGTGTGTGTGTGTGTGTGTGAGTCACCAGTCGAGTCTTTATATAACTTCATTTCTGTGCGTTTCTCGTCTCACACAACGGAAGGTTTTTTCAGGTCGTTGTTTATAATTATACAGTGATTTCTGCTTCAGCTTTAGAGGTTATATTCCACACGATTGCATGACGGGAAAGATAAACGTCCAGCGTCCCCCAACCCCCAGTCTCCAAAACATGATGTCATGACGTGATGATGATGTCACAGTTTATTAGCATTCTCATGTAGAGGTTGTGCACTTCCACTGCGTGTTAGCGACATTAGTGTCAGAGCATGGAACCTGAGCACTATGTTCATACATCAGTGAGTTATATATAAATCAATCAATACAATTAAATGTGTGACTAATCAAAATCACACTGTAGTAGTTACTTCTCGTCAGAGCAAGGTTTATGTAAAAATCCATTGCATATAATTAATCAATCAATGAATCAATGATATGCAATGGATGTTTACTATCTTTATACACTCTATAACAAAACAATGTATAGATTTGGAGGATTTATTTAATTAAAGAAAAACAGTTTATTTTACATACACAACTGTTTATTTTGTGGAGTGGAGTGGAGGTGATGTCACACACACACACACACAAACATTCTGTGTATGTGTTTGTGTGTATGTGTGTGATTAAAATCTGTGTCTATGTAAATTGTATGTGTTTTAAATGAGGAGCGTGTGTTTACATGATGTGTGTACATGTTTAAATTGTGTGTGTTTAAATTTTGTGGGCTAGCATTATGTTTTAATTGTGTCTCTGTGTGTCTGTATATTGTGTGTATGTGTTTAAACTGTGTTTGTATGTTTACATTATGTGTGTACAGTATGTTTTGTGTAAATGTTTATTTTATGTGTCTATGTATACCTGTGTGTATCTGAATATGTTTCTAGAGTGTGTGTGTGTGTGTGTGTGTGTGTGTGTGTGTGTGTGTGTGTGTGTGTGTGTGTGTAAGACAGCGATAGAGAGCATATAAAAGAGTGAATGACTCACAAACTCGTGTAATGGCCGTGCCAGTCCGTGATTCTTCTTCATTCACTCCCAGTCTGAGCCAATCACATCGCTTCATCCACTCCACATTATAGCCACGCCCCCCCCCCCCCCCCTCCTCTCCTCTTCATTGTTTTGGACCCGTCAAGACCAATGACACGAGTCTGACTGTTCTGATTATGGATAAATAAAAACGTGAATTTATGACATCTGATTCTGTCAAATAACAGTTCTGTGATCTTCAGTGGTCACATGATCACATATGTGTCACCTGATTGCCATGCCTCCTGTCGAAGACTGATTCACTGCTGGCCTGTTCAATTAAGACATTAGTTCGAGGGGCAGAGACGCAACCTAAACTGCTCACAAAACCCGAAACGCCTACAGAGTTGAATCAGAGTCAAAAACTGAAGGAAATCAGAATTAAACAAGTCGAATCTGAGTCAAAGCAAAGTCAAATCTGAGTCGAAATAAAGTAGAATCAGAGCCAAAAACAGAGTAGAACATCACAGCCAACCCTGCTGAAAAAACAGCATAGACCAGTATAGCTGTTTAATATTATACCAACATATGTTTTGTTTTGGTGTTGGTATACTGGTGACCAGCATACATTTTGCTGGTATGCTGGTGCTGGTATGCTGGTCACTTTACTGATGCTGGTCCACAGCATGCCAGCATATATTTTGCATTATAGTGCCATGATACTATGCTATTCACCATCCCATCTAATGTTGGTATGGTATAAATGGAATACATGGAAGAGTGTCATATAAAAACAAAAACAGAATCAGTATAAAATCAGCTTTACTGGCAAATACAAACAATATTAACATTGTGTAATATGTAACAATATATACAATGTGCACATTTGTAACAATATGATAATTTAACAATGAACAGCAAATAGGTTTTGATAAAAAAAAAATAATAATAATAAAAAGAAAACATGAGACCAACCTCTCAGAGACACTTTCACACAGCTACTTTCACACCACAGGAGTGTAAATGAGTGAGCTTGGCCCTCAATCTTTATTTAGGGGTCTGCAGGTTTATGGGCCCTGAAGTAGTTCTGACATGTCCTGATATTTGTGTATTTTTCTTACTTATGAACATATAAATGTCACCTCTTTCACCTAGTGCAAAGTAAATGTCCAGGATTGAGGGAAGAGTGACACAGATGATCTTATACACAGAAGGCACATTTCTGGCTTACTGTAAATACTGTATTCAATTCAGTTTTAGTTGTATAGCGCTTTTAACAATTTTCATCTTCGCAAAGCAGCTTTACACAATCAAAGAATTATTTAAGTTTGTATGAAATGTGAATGTGTATGAATAAAAAAATAGTCAGATAGTCCCTAATGAGCAAGCCGAGGGCGACATTGGCAAGGAGAATCTCCCTGAGATGGCAGTAGGAAGAAACCTTGAGAGGAACCGGACTCAACAGGGAACCCATCCTCATTTGGGTGAAACAGAAAGCAGGAATTGATCTGCATTCATACTGTGTGTTGGGTGGCAGGCAGTTCAATATAATAGTTTTTAATTTTTGTTAATATGAAGTCTAGGTAGTTATTGGAGGCTTAGGTAGATTTATAGGAAATTCCAGTCCTGAACTATCGAGCGATTGTAGCCAAGTCCGCAGAGAAAATGGCCGTGCAAACAGACATTCAGGGTAAAACAGTGGGAACAGGAACAGTGCACTATGAAGAAAGGGTGTTAGGTTTGTAAAAGCCCACTTTTACACCCTATACACAGTCAAAAATCTTTGTGCCTCTCTCGAAAAGCAGTTCTTGTTTAACTCAAGACACAAGTGAACATCACATACCTGGCATTTCCATGGTGTTTATGGCTGCTTACCATAAACTGATTTGCAATTCACACAGACCCTGTGACCAGAAGTGGTAACATTCCTGGCATCTGAGGTCAGTCCATGTGCTGGTTGTGTGCAGTTACAGGTGAAGGCTTCTCGTGTGTTCAACCACTTAAATAAAATACAAGAGATCCGTCCCGAATCCAGACCCCAGTCGTGGTCGAGGTTCCCATGACATAGTGATGGTCCGTCTATATCTTGCCTGCTTGTTTGCATTTGGTCTCTATAAAACAGGTCGCTGATCATTTTCATGGTCACAACAGTTTATAAAAAAAGAAAAATAAGCATAAACATGATGATAATAAAATTATGAATAACTATTGACCATGCATAAAGACAACACAAACTTTTGCAATGTTTAGGCAACAGGAGCTAAAGTGTTTGTGCTAAATAACATTATAGATAGCAGTGTAATAAGCTAACCAAAAACTGCACCAAATAACTACCATAACATGAAGCTATCCAAAACGGGGTGAATATATTATAAACATTTACACCATAGCTGATACTGACAACCATCTGTAATCTACATACTGTAAGGTATTAGCTTAGCCACCTGTGAGCTAACCTGTTTGTGCTAAGCTACATAAGGCAGTATGTTAGCATGATTTAGCAGTATTATCTACATGCTAACCAAACCATGTAAGTGACATTAAATGACAATGTCTCACAGAAACTGGCAAACGCTTGTGAGAAAATGAGGAAAAATAAATTAATATTAGTTTTATATTATCAGAATAAGGATTATATTAGATTTAAAAACTTACCCACGGTAACAGCTTGCTGGATTCTCCTCCTTCATTCTGTGTTGGAGTCTTAGTGTTGTTCTGGGGTAAATCTAAATTCCTCCCACTGTCCAGAACATTCTGTAGAGCTTCAGAGCCAAAAAACCTGTACAGCGCCTAACATCTTCCACACACGGAGGGAAATTATCGGATCTACTGTGTGTGTGTGTTTGGGGACATGGCCTTGTATGTAGATTACCTTGACTGTTTCCCTGTGAACAGTGTGTGGGCGTGTCCTGTCTCAGGTCATTATCAGTGAATGAAGTGTGGCAGAAAGACTCCTCCTGTATCTCTCCTTAGATTCATATGGATTACATAAACTGAGAACATTTATTTTTTGCTACATTTAAACGTAGTCACTTCAAGCTTTCTATAGATATATGTATAGATATACAGATATATGGATATGTGTGTGTTCATTTTAGTGACACATTTCAAAAAGATTTTCGGGGAGACTGAAATGGTAGCTTCACCCCAGGCTGATGCAGAGCTGTTTGTCCATAACATGAAATCTATACGGCAGCTGTAGCATGAGTTCACAGCTGTGTTCGTTATTTTAATTTACTTTATCAGGTAGTGCTTTGTTCAGGTCAGGGTTTTGGAGCTGGAGTCACTGTTTTACACCTAGAGGCAGTTTAGTGAATGATGATGAATTAATAAATGAATTAATGGTTATTTTTTACTTTTAAATATCTCTTACCTTTATCTTAAATTTTAGTCTGTGTTTTCTATCCCTTATTATTATTTTCAGGTGTAAAGGATTGTGTTTGTGTTTAATACACACTTTTACTCAGGAACTACTGTATCTGGCGATCGACCATTTGTGGACCAACACCCAAGTGATTTGAATAATATGAATATGAAGCTCACTTGAAGCAACAAAACCTGACTAACTGTATGACACTGTGTCCATTTTAAACACTGTGTGGGAACCGTAACTCCAGAAGCTGGTGAATCCCTGAGGGAGTTCATGTTTATGTCACATAGGGTCAGTGTAGTGCATTAAATACAGCATAATTGCAATAAGTAACTACAATGCATTTATTTCATTTCTGATAGTATGTGGTCCTAATCAACGAAAATTAAAACAGTGATGGGACAAAAGAAAAAAAAATGTAATGGACTTAATTTAGAATTTAGAGGAACAAAAAGCTTTTGTTTTTTTGCTTTTTTTTATTTTTTACAAATAACCAGAAGGGTTGTGTCGATTTCATATAAAGATTTGCATCATCTTACACAGAAGGAGATTGGAGAAGAGAGGAGTGCTCAGGGATTTCCCAACACCACTGAGATATTAAACCTGAAATCGAAACCTCCATGGCAAGACTGAAATTACCACCACATGACTCTAATACACTGTAAATCTGAATAAGTTGGCAAAACCCAAAAGATTTTGAGGTAACCATTTTGAGGTAACTTTTTTTTTTTAAGTAATGATCTTTCCAATTTTAAATAAACAGAACTATCAGTTTTTGAGTTTGTTGTTCTAATTCATTATAATCTTTCTTTACTTGGATTACTGTGTAGCCTAACTCATACTATTTAATAGCAATTATCATTGTCAAATCTCAATTGGCAAACATCAATTATAAAATCTTTTAGTTAATTAACTTTTTTATATATATATATTTGTTCCAAAGTAAATAAGTTGTTGTTAGTCTTTCGGCTGCCCCTGGCAAGGGGTCGCCACAGCGGACAATACGGTCCGCACACAGAAGCTTGGCACAGGCCAGATGCCCTTCCTGATGCAACCCTCCCATTTTATCCAGGCTTGCGACTAGCACTGCATCCAGTGGCTGGTGTTTGGGCAGATGAAACACCTACCACCTACCATCTGATTATAATCTGTGTATTATCTAACACAGATTATTATCTGTGTTATACACACAGAGTCAAGGGTAATGTGGCTGAACCCGGAAGTCTTTCATTTCAAACTCAAATTTCTCTTAAAAAAAAAAAAATGTAAAGGTAAACCCGTATAGTGTACAGTATTGTACCTCTATGTCTCCCACAGTGCCAAAATGTGAAACTAGATAGATGTTACCCCTAAATGTAGTATAATTCATGCAAGCGCGTTTTCTTTGGTGTGCGCTGTTATTTTCTTTGGTATAAGTAGGGTAAATACAGTGATAATTTACTATCCCAAGCCATGTCGACTGTAGTCATATGATGGTTTGGTAGTGTGATGGTATGGTAGTATTGGGGTGTGAAGTTATGTATGTACTGTATATCACTACAGCTCGGTACATACACATACAGTATGTGTATTATGTATGTGTAGTGTGCGGTTGTGTGATGGTGTGGTAGTGTGAAGGTGTGGTTGTGTGATGGAGTGGCACTATTGTGGTGTGATGGTATGGTAGTATTGTGTGTGAAGTTATGTATGTATGTTTATTATGTATGTGTAGTGTGAGGTTATGTGATGGTGTGGAAGTGGGATGGTGTGATGTGTGTGGAAGGAAGTGGGATGGTTTGATGGTGTGGTAGTGTGAAGGTGTGGTTGTGTGGTAGGGCGATGGAGTGTCGGTGTGGTGTGGTTGTGTGATGGTGTGGTAGTGTGAAGGAGTGGCACTATTGTGGTGTGAAGTTATGTATGTATGTGTATTATGTATGTGTAGTGTGATGTTGTGTGATGGTGTGGAAGTGGGATGGTGTGATGGTGTGGTAGTGTGAAGGTGTGGTTGTGTGATGGAGTGGTAGTGTGAAGGTGTGGCTGTGTGATGGAGTGGCACTATTGTGGTGTGATGATGTGGTAGTGTGGTGTGGTTCTGTGATGATGTGGTAGTATTGTGATATAGCAGAGGGATGGTGTGGTTGTTTGATGGTGCAGTGTGATTGTGTGGTGGTGTGCTCTGTGTAAGAATGTTCTGGAAGGTGTGTGTATAGGTGTCAAGCTGAGAAGAGAACTTTCTGGAAGTAATAGTGGGTGGAGCCACTGGCAACCTTACTCTTGAGTAAATATCACCAGAGTCAAGTGTGATATCAGTGTATGAATAAAGCGTTTGTCTATTTTTTCCTCCATCATCTTTAATCCTTCTGACTAACTAACCTGTCTGACTAACCCTCAAAGATTTCATTCAGAAAATAAAACTTAAATTTTCTCTCTCTCTAAGGGTTTATGAATGTGCTGCTGCTGAACAAACCGGTCTGATCCAGTTCACTCTTATCTACTTCCTGCCTGAAGCCTGGTCATGTGACCTGGTCATGTGACCCAACAGCAGCAGCAGGGTTCCATTCATACAGAGATGATAAATGGAGCATGAGCAAGTGATTCTTCCTGCACTGACACACACACATCCAAATCACACATACACTCACACACACACACATGCAAACATGTATTGTACATGCACAGACATCTAATTCACATGTCACACATCATGCACTTCACACTGACACACACATTACGCACGTAAGTCTCACACACATAAAAATTTACAGTAACACGCACACACACCACTGATCGACCCACATACATAAATCTCACATGTATATGTGCACAAACTCACTCACACACACACACACACACACACACACACACACACACACACCCCATGCAGCAACGTTGTACATCTTTACCTTAAGCTCACTATGAAGAATTTGTGTTGATGTCAGTGTGTTTGTGCAAGAGTGTTACGAGAGTGTGTTTGTGCAAGTGTGTTACTAGAGTGTGTTTGTATGAGTGTTATGAGAGTATGTTTGTGTTTCAGAGAGTGTTTGATTTGAGCAAGTGTGTTTTGAGTTTGAGTATGTTATGCTGGTGTGTTTATGTGGGTGTGTTTGTGAGAGTGTGTTTTAAGAGTGTTTTTGTGCACATGTGTTACACAAGTGTGTTTGTATGGGTGTGTTTGTGCGAGTATGTTTCTGCACCAGCTGATTTGGATGATGTGAGCACACCCTAGTGGCGGTTTTCTTTCATTGCAGCTCTATCATTAAAGGATCTGAAAGACACACACACACACACACACACACACACATACTGTACATACACACAAACTGTATAGAATTCACAACACAGTGTTCTGGGAAGTGATGACAGCTTGCTACGTTCACTCACTAGTGTACACTAGTGCATAGCAAGAAGCTTAAATTCACAGGTATGAAGAAGAGGATGTGACTCGCGATACTGAACTAACACTTGTGTTAGTGAAAAGAATCAAGTGCGTGTGTGTGTGTGTGTGTGTGTGTGTGTGTGTGTGTGTGTGTGTATGAGGCATATGAGTGTAGCAGCCTAAGGTTGCTGTAAGGGAAAAAATTCGCAAGAACTAAAATATTAATGTGCAGGTCTGTATGTCTGTCCAGCCAGATTATGTCACAGCATCATGCAAAAATGCATCACAGAACGGAGAGTGTATTTGGCTAACAACGAAAGAAGACCAATGCTTTTACTCTCTGCCTAACTTATTAATACAAAGAAATTAAATTTTGTAAGGCTGAGTATTTTACTCCTTGTTTACACTATGCCTTACAAAATGTAATTTCTTTGTATTAATAAGTTAGGCAGAGAGTTATGAGTGCATACAAGGTTGATAAAGGTTATGTGATGTTGGTAAAGGTTATGTGGTGAACGATCTGAGGTCTACAGTTAGCATTATGCCCTAAAATGGAAAATGTCAACTGTGTTACCTGTCAACTGTGTTACCCATCAACTGTAACACAGTTGACAATATTGGCAGTTCATTGTCATAATTTATGCTCACATTGTGCTGTTAATAAAAGAAAACATCTATGAAGAATTGTTACTATACATACATTACACAATAATTACTATAAATAGAAACTGGCTTAAAAAATGCTTTGCATTAGAAGGGATAAAGTCAGCTTATTGAGTATTGAACTGAGCTTATCAGGAGTATAGATGAAGACAGAAGATGAAGACAGTGAAAGATGTGAGTAAGAGGGAGAAGAGGAGGAAACCAGCATATTGGAGAAGAGCCCAATGCCAGAGTAGAGAGAAAATATAAGTGATAGAGAACCAGGTTACTCCACCCCAGATTAAGTTGATCCACAGCCTCAGTTTTCAAGGTGTAGATTTATTGAACAAAACACATCACAGACACATCTAGACTGGACAGAAACACACTGTAAACCCTAATCCTCAAAGTAATTAAACATATTGTGTACTGTTAACTTAAATAATTACAATTAGTTCAAATTAAAATTGATGAGTATTTAGAACGTTTTGGTATTCATGAGTTTGTAGAAATGACACTTTTCAAGTTAGCTGAACAAATATGATATTTTAAGTAACAGTAACTGTCACCTTAAAGTTCCACCAACTTAAAATTATGCAATAAGGCACTGGTGGCTCAGTGGTAGGTGTTTCGCCCCCCATGCGAAAGCTCCAGGTTCGATTCCCAACAATAGGATAAAGTGCCTGTCCCAAGTCCAGATAAAATGGGAGGGTTGCGTCAGGAAGGGCATCTGGTGTAAAACCTGTGCCAAGCTTGTGTGCAGACCGGATTGTCTGCTGTGGCGCCCAATTACCAGGAACAGCCGAAAGACCAACAACAATTTATTTGATTTGCAACAACTAAAACAATATATATAATTGCTATTAAATAGTATGAATTGAAGTAGGCTACTTAATAATGCAAGTAAAGAACAATTAATATAAATGAGTACAACAAACTCAAAAACTGATAGTTCTGTTTACGTAAAATTGGAAACATCATTACTTTAAAAATTTGATGTAACTGATTACCTCAAATTTTTTGAGTTTTGCCAACTTATTTGGGTTTACAGTGCAGATAAGACCATACATCTACACTAAAGTGACACCACAGACACGTTTCAATAAATTGTTGATTGTTTTTGTAATGTTTTTTAATCGACTCATTTGAATTCATCAGATTAATGACAAAACACAAAGTTTTTTATCTTAAAAAAGGGTTTCTCTTGTTCTGCTGATGTGTCCTGTCAACCGTGTTACTCTTGTCAACTGTGTTAATTTGTTTGTGTTACGTGTGTTTTTTGTGCTATAAATCTTTTAATTGTTGGCTAAACTGTAACAAAAAAGGGGTATCTCTGGAGAGGGAAGTCTTATCTAAGCATGATGAATAACTCTAAATTCAGCATTATTTGAATTTATGTTGACAAAAGAATATTAATCTGGCATTAGAGCATGTCACAGAATGTCCATTACAAGGACATTAAATTACATATTTTCAAACCAGTTAGACAGAAAATCTGAAAAAAAAATTATAATAATAAACTTTCAAACAAATGTTTTACCAAATGTGTTGTACTTTATGCATGTTTTATAAAGTACATTTATACATTTGTCCATACGACAGTTGATTAAAAAATTATCAAATATTTATTTTCAATAAAATAAAATTAACTAGAGTTTAAGCTTGGCAGTTAATGATTTTAGCATATTGTGTGGTATATTACAGAAACGTCTAGTTTATTTATCGCCATCCATCACTGCTGGAATAATAACAATAATAATAATAGTAATTAAAACACAGAGTGATCAAATAATTTTATGAAACAAATTAATTAGTTTATAATTCTGTGCAGGAGTTCTGATGTAATTTTGTGGAAATTTATAAATGCACAAATTATTATTATTATTATTATTATTCCTTTAATTGCGATGCAGTTTTGTATTTGCCTTCACACTTTAACGTTACAGGGAGACTTTTATGTCCCACAACTCATTCAAACTTCCTCTTCCGGTTGTCTCGCGCTACGTGTAGCAGGTATGAATTTAGCTTCTTCGTTTTTGTATTAGAATCTAATGTAATCTTTTGTCTGTATTAAATATGTACACACGTTTATAGCACGTTTTAATTCTGTATTATTATCCGGATACGGCTGTAAATAAATTGAGACGTGTTTATTCCGCTTTTTGTGCAAAATTTAAGTTTAGCGGGCTACATTCACTGTCGCTGCGATTTACTGTTTAAAACCGAGAGAAGCTTGCAGATAACTTATAATGTATAACTCATATGCAGTGGTTATAACAAAAACATTATCCTAATTTGCCTATGTTGCATTGTAGTAAGAGTTCTCTTTCTCTCTCTCTCTCTCTGTATATAGCAAACATGCTAATTGTTGCCGTAATGAGTTTAAAGGGGAGGGGGGGGGGGGGGACAAATAATTTGAATGATCTGAAAGATGCTGCTTCTGAATCTTTTTTATTTTTATAGCTGTGGCTTTAACAGTAATTTAATTTGTGTTCACAGAGAGCGTTATTAAAGATGGCAAAGTCTAAGAACCACACCACACACAACCAGTGTGAGTATCTCTCTCTCCCACGTAGACACACCGCTTTAATAAAATAGGGAATAATATGAATTCTGTGGTGTTTCCTCTGTTCAGCCCGCAAGTGGCACAGAAACGGGATTAAGAAGCCTCGCACTCATCGCTATGAGTCTCTGAAGGGGGTGAGTGTGTTTGCTTTAAAATGTACAAATCTGTCTTTTATTAAAATTCTACACTCAAACGTGATAAAACAGGGTAAAGTTAAAATACACCTGCAGCTGTGTGCCACCACACATACCTGATTTAAACAGCCTTTTTTACAAGACACTGGGTTAATCTGACTCTCTGCTTTTTTTTATCAGACCCACAGACCATGTGTGATGTAATTTATAAACTTTACTGGAAACATGCTTCAGAATCTCGTTTCTCCAGTCTCCTTTTCATTGGGCAGAAAAGTTAAATAAATATTTAAATGTGGTTTAAAAACGATATCGATCACACTAGCAATAAAGACATGATTTGATGATTATTACTGTTATGTATGAGTAACCAGTTCGACTCTCCAGAACACCAGGTGGTGGTGTAGAGCTATAGCTCTGGCTGAGGGGGGAAAAAACAAGTGGATTAATGTTTGACACTTCCATATTGTGGCCACAAACTTTTTGTTTAAAGGTCTGTGACTGGTTACGTGTGATGAATCGGAGATTAGATACATCAGTGTTTTGTGTTGTAGAAAATATTGAAATGGAAAATAAAATATTTATCATGTAGTACATTACAGTTGAATTAACTTTTTTCCTAAGCAAATCAAAACCGGCATTTAAATGAGGAATATATTAAAGTTTTAACAAAGACTGTAATGGCTAGTTGTGTGCTGTGGTGTAAGAGGAATAAAACAAGTGCTGTTAAATAAAGTAACTTCACTGCACATCACTTCACAACTATGGAGTGGGTTATTTTTTTTAACTTCAATCAGTTTATCAAGTTATGATTTGTAGCATTTTTCTGTGTGTGTTCACTCTACAATCCCCAGTAAAGATTACAGAGGTTTATCAAGTTATGATTTGTGTTAAAACACTGACAATTTAGAACAGGGGTTGACGGTGAGACGTTCTTTAGGGGATTTTACTGAGATTTAACATAACACTTTTTATGTCTCTGTCTCCCTGTAGGTGGACCCTAAGTTTCTGAGAAACATGCGCTTTGCCAAGAAACACAACAAGAAAGGGTTGAAGAAGCTCGCCAAGCAGCAGGCAGCCAAATAAACATGCTGAACAATTTGTCTGTACAGATATTGTTTATACCATCCACAATAAAACTCTAGAAAGTGGAGCATGGGCTTTGTTTAATCTTTCTCTCGCGCGCACACAGAGACCTCAATGTGTAAATGCCTCATTGGCTGGATCCACTACACTAACTGTAAACAAATATAAATGTAATTTGAAAAGAAGTGGATTAGATCAAAACGTACTGAAAACATAATATTTTTGGGGGGTTTTGCTTGCACTTAACACTAGTGTATCATATAAATAAGTTATGATTTTTTTTTGTGTGTTTTCCGTAAAAATATTTCAGCTTTTGTTTTTGCTTGCAATTAACATTCGTGTATGGTGTTCACCTTTTTTTTTATTTTTATTTTTTA
The DNA here is from genome assembly GCA_011419295.1 of Clarias macrocephalus. Lineage (NCBI taxonomy): Eukaryota > Metazoa > Chordata > Actinopteri > Siluriformes > Clariidae > Clarias > Clarias macrocephalus. The sequence goes on along the minus strand of JAAGKR010004219.1, from coordinate 20,949 downwards.
CGATTTTTGTTGCGTTGAGGTGAATGTACTGTCTGGCCTCCTTTGAGGTCTTGGAGATGCAGTTCTAATTGCAGCCTCATGTTTTTTTTGTTTGTTTGTTTTTTTAGAGGGCCATGACCCCAATCGCCACATTACTGCACTGTTCACTTATTTCAGTCATGGGGTTACATGCAGCAGTGTGGAGGTTTGGTCACATTGCTACAGCACTGTGATGTCCTGATGAGTGTGCTAAGATGTAGGGTTGTTTTTATGTAAACATGATCACTGCACTGAGAGAACTCGTTGCTCATTAACATTCGTCTCCCTCGTTCGTGAGAGTCAGGAGGATTAACACAGTTGTTCAGCATGTTATTAGATAATATATCCAAAGTCATGCATGTCAAAGGGCTCAAAAAACTCTTACTCTGGTAAAAATCAAGTTGATTAAAATTATTCACATTTCCATGTTTTTTTTTTCATTCCATCACCCTCCAGAGGCCTGGCCGAATGTTTCAATATGAGCTCCATGAGGGTGATATGGCCGCCTAGATCTGATTAGGAAAAACATGAATTTTGGGAAAATCATCAGTCCGATTCATTAGAAAAGTAAAGCATAAGGCCACCTGTGTGACACTTGTTCATTAATTACCAAGGTTCTTGCTCTTTAAAAATAAGTAGGGATGCCCTTACTGATAATAATCAGTCTGAATATTATGAGTAAAATATTTTCCCTGTGCACTCAGTCTTTTAAATTTTAGCATCATATTTTATTTGATATTGAAATCAGGGACTTCACATCAACACTAAAGCTGGGTTTCCGCTACAGAAACATCACCACCATGCTGTGCCCTTTCACTGCTGCATTTAGTCAGTGTTATGTTTATTCAACTCCCTTCATGAACTCCAGAAACTCTGGAATAAAAAACACAGTTAGCATACAGTTCAGTACCTGAAATAAAACTACATGATGAGATGGGTTCATTACCGTCGTAATCAATCTTCCCATCATTGTTTCTGTCTCCATCCTTCATAAGTTCCTCCACATCATCTTCTGTGATCAACTCTCCTGTAGCTTTCAGCATCTCCCGCAGTTCCTCCATATCAATATACCCATCTCTGTTTCTATACACACACACACACACACACATCAGCATCATGATGATTAATCTTCTTCTTTGTCTTTTGTCTTTTGCTTTCTTCTGAAGCATTTGCCTGTTCCCTTTCGGGGGTTGCCACATCTGCCTCCATCTAGCCCTATCCTCTGCGGTCTCTTTTCTCACACCAACTAACTTCATGAGAAGTCTCACTGCATCCAGACTTTTTGGTCTTCCTCTAGACGTCCTGCCTCAGCATCCTGCTACAGATATATTCACAATCTCTCATCTGAACATGTCCAAACCACCTCAATCTGGCGTCTCTGACTTTAGCTCCAAAACATCTAACATGGGTTGTCCCTCTGATAGACTCATTCTCAATCTTATCCATCCTTGTCATTTCCACAGAGAACTTCAACATCTTTAGCTCTGATACCTCCAACTCTGAGCATCGCTTGTCTCAACACTGTTGTGAACATCTTTCCTTTCATTCTTGTTGATACTCACAACACACCTGACACTTTTCTCCCCACCCGTTCTGGCCTGCCTTAGTATTATCGTCTGATATAAATAAAAACTCACCTGTCGAACATCCTGAAGAGATCAGCCAGCTCCTCCTCTGATTTCACCTTGCTGTCGTCCTTCATACATCTGACCATCATCACTAAAAACTCATCAAAGTCCACAGTGCCGCTGCCTGCAAGCTCACACACACACACACACACACACACACTTATATTTATACAAATTAATAACAGTTATCCCCATCCTAATTATGTATTTGAAGTAAATAAAAAAAATTATTCAAGCAAGACTTAATCTAATTATTAGGAAAACATCTGCATCCTTAATAGCAGCAACAAAAAAAAGTTTTACATTTTTAGAAATAAGACTGCTTTCAAACTTTTGAAAAAATATAATAAAAAATTATTAATGTTTATTTATTTATTTATTTATTTAAAATTCAGGTCAGAGATATCTCCATATATCCAGCGATATCTCCATTCCCGTCTCTGTGTGCATGGAGTTTGCATGGAGTTTGCAGGTCAGGGATATCTATATTAATAGATATTGTAATTTATCTTATCTAGCTGACTGCTGATATTGTTAAATTTAAAGTTTAATTGAAAAAATACATTTGTTTAAACCAATAAGGTTTTATATAATTCATTCACTCATCATCTATACCGCTTAATCCTGTATTCAGGGTCACAGGGGGCCTGGAGCCTTAGGGCACATGGCAGGGTACACCCTGGACAGTGTCTTTGGGAGGAAACCCACCAAGCACAGGGAGAACATGCAAACCCCATGCACACAGAGACGGGAATCGAACCCGGACCCTGGCGGTGCAAGGCGACAGTGCTAACCAATACACCACCGTGCCGCCCCGGTCTATTCATAACAGAGTTTCTAAAAATGTAGACATAACAAATAAGATTTTTTTTGTAATAATTACCTAAAATATATAACCTAATATAAACATGCATTAATTTGCATAATTAATAAACTCATAAACCTCTTTGAATAGTTTAAAGTCTTTATTTAAAGTATTGTTATTGTTTTTATGTAACAATGTTAATAAGCATGATTTTTGTTTTAAAAAAATTAACAGCAAAGCTTAGAAATACGTCAGAAGAAAATAACAAAATGCTACTACCCAACATGGGGCGCAAACCCTTAACCCTGAGATTAAGAGACACTGACTGAGATAGCCAAATAAGTACAGGAATGAAGATGTGGATTTGGTTGAACAGAGGTTTTACCATCTTCGTCGACTTCATCGATCATCTCCTGAAGCTCCTCAGGCGTGGGGTTCTGTCCCAGCATCCTCATGACCTTCCCCAGCTCCTTAGTGCTGATACAGCCGTCTTCTGCGTCCTGAACAAACACCTCAAATGCCGCCTTAAACTCTGCAAAACACACAAACCACCTCAAATGGTGACCTTTTCTTCATTACTTTTAGTCAGGTTCTCTGCTGAGGAAAACGAAACAACTTTAATGTTCATTTAATTCGTTCATTCATTAATTTTCTAGTGGTCTTTTGTTAAATTTTTTTTTGGAGAACATAGAGGTCTCCTGAAATGCATTTATAAATATATCTACAAAAATTCCATTATTCCTATACTGACAGGCATTTAAGTAACAACTAATAAATATATTTAAATTTGGCACTTTGCTGTGTAAATACCCTGCAACATCATAGTTGAGGTTACATTACATTACATTATTGTGTTTGTTTAGTTTATTATAACAGTAAAGTGGCAATGTGAAATCAGAAGACTTGACACTGCTCAGTAGAGAGCACTAGTGCACAGAATAAAAATAACCCAAGTTATTAAGTGTAATTTGTAACTCTTTCATTTTAATTATAGGGTTTAATTTTGTGAATGATGGACAAACCGAGGCACGTGTTCAGGTTCACAAGGTCGAACCTCACTCAGTTTAGAGCTGAAACAACCTGAATAAACTATTTCTGTCACTTTTCCTTACATAATTATGAATATAAAGTGTCATTTTACTGAATAAAAAGTATAATATTAATAAATTAATACTATTAATAAAGTTTCTCTCTCACAAGTAGTGTAATAACTGAATTAAATAACACTTAACAAAATGTATGTTTTAACATTGGTCTAAGAGTTTATTTTACATCCCAAAGCAGAATTCTGCATTCCTCCTGATTGTTGATTGATTCTCTAACTGCAGCTCTAACAGTAGGTCAGGTTGATGTTAAGGCCCTTGTTCTACTTATCATTTCTATAGCAACAGGTCATTCACAAGGAGGTGTATAGTACACGTTCCACATGTATACAGTACAGACCAAAAGTTTGGACACACCTTCTCATTCAAAGAGGTTGAATTTGTATTATGGCAAAAAAAAAAGCAGCTAAGTTAAGGAAAACGAGTGGCCATCATTACTTTAAGAAATGAAGGTCAGTCAGTCCGAAAAATTGAGAAAACTTTGAAAGTGTCCCCAAGTGCAGTCACAAAAACCATCAAGCGCTACAAAGAAACTGGCTCACATGCGAACCGCCCCAGGAAAGGAAGACCAAGAGTCACCTCTGCTGCGGAGGATAAGTTCCACAAGATAAGTTAATAAGTTAACAAGAACAACTGTTAAGAGGAGACTGTGTGAATCAGGCCTTCATGGTAGAATATCTGCTAGGAAACCACTGCTAAGGACAGGCAACAAGCAGAAGAGACTTGTTTGGGCTAAAGAACACAATAAAGAACACAATAAAGAAAACTCTTTGAATGAGAAGGTGTGTCCAAACTTTTGGTCTGTACTGTATATTTTATTTTATTTATTTATTTATTTATTTGGTATTTAACAGGAACAAAAAACCAGAGCCAGATCAATATACAGTCAACACCCACAGCAAACATTTAAAAACAAACAATAATATGTTAATATAAGAGTGAACATGGAAAACAAGGGCAAAACAGTCCAGTAAAAGAAAACATAAAAGAAAGAGTCATGATTGTTCAAGTAGATCCCACAAAGGGGCCCATATCCGCCAGAATAGTTCAGATTTGTTCTGTAAATCGTAAGTACGTTTTTCCCATGGAAGAAGATTACCCACTTGTGCCAGACACAAGTTGGTGCACGAGATGATGACCATAAGATAAGTATACATTTCTTTGCCAGGTAAGTAATGAAATTTAATAAACAATTTAAATCAGAAGGAAGACCTAGTGATATTTTACAATTTAACAGGTATATAGTTGGAGACATAGTGAATTTTCTAACCAGTAGTTTCTCAACCAGATCATGCACTTCAAACCAAAAAGTTTTTATTTTCTTACCATCCCAGAATAAATGCATCAATGTTCCTGTTTCTGATTTACATTTAAAACACAGCTGAGATACATTTGGATACATTTTGTGTAGGCGTACAGGGGTGAGATATGTTCTGTATATGAATTTGAACTTTTGCTCATGCTCAGAAATTGAAGTAGATTTGTGAAAAACCTCCTCACATATAGAGAGCCATTCGTCATCAGTGAATGATTGGCCCATATCCTTTTCCCAAACCTTTCTCAGAGGATTCAAAGGTGAAGGGGTTTCTGATAAAAGGGATCTATACAGATAAGAAATCTGACCCTTCAACGCCCCTGGAAGCAAGAGACGATTTTCAATATCAGACATTTCAAAACGAATTTTGCCCTGTCTCATTTCAGATTGAATAAAATGACGTAGCTGGAGAAATTAAAAAAAAATCTCTTCTAAGTGCCTCGAAAGATTTGACAACATTATCTGTAAATAAACTGGCTTAAGTAAAAACACCTTTCTCCACCCAGGTCCGAAGGCCAATATCAGCTAACGAAGCAGGAAAGTCGGGGTTCAAAATGATTGGGGATTGCATGGTTAAATTCCTGGAGAGGTGGAGATATTTTTTGACATCTTCCCAAGCCAAAAGGGTATTTAATAATAAAAAATTCACGGGCCGGATCTCCTTAAAATTATTAATAAATGGAAGAGATGTTAGTGTTCTCGGGGCACATGCAAAGAATTCCATAGTGACCCACAAGGAGCCTTATTGATATTTTTTAAGATGTTCATGTAACCTACAGTATATGTAAGGGGTCTCAAGTTTCAAGTAATGCTATAACATTGATAACCTTCAGGACAAAGGAGTTTACACTTCTTTAATAACATGAGAAACTGAGATAAATTTTAATTTCAAGAGAGTATAACAAGAGACACTGAGTGTTTATAGCTGCTATAATGTAAGCGAGAATAGTTAGTTGGTTAAGTTGCAGTGGAGTAAGAGGAATAAAACACTTGAAGACATGGTGTTAGAGGAAATTGACTTCAGGGGAGTAGCAGTAACTCAGCTTCCACTTTTATTATTTTCTGGTAACAGCATGACCCCTTGTGTTTTATTCCTTCACTAGTGATGTATGTCAGCTTATTACACGTCTCCTTTGCTGCTAAACAGAATTATCATCAGCTGTTCAATCGGCATGGTGGAATTCACACACACACACACACACACACACACACACACACACACACACACACACACACACACACACACACACACACACACACACAGATAACACATGAGTCTGAGTGCAGGAGAGTGGGTAATGTTTAAAAATGAATGACACATCATAATATTTAAAGTCCACACCAGTGTATTATTGAACACACACACACACACACATACACATACACACACATACACACACACATATATATACACACACATACACACACACACATACACACACACACATACACACACACACATACACACACACACACATACACACACATACATACACACACACATATATACACACACACATATATACACACACACATACACATACACACACATACACACACACATATATATACACACACATACACACACACACATACACACACACACATACACACACACACAT
>JAAGKR010004219.1:0-14438 GCA_011419295.1 Clarias macrocephalus | reverse complement strand
TGTGTTTTTCACACACACACACACACACACACACACACACACACACACACACACACACACACACACACACACACACACACACACACACACACACACATTTACCACTTTTCTGTTCTTCAGTAAGCTGCTCCACCTTCACACAGATACGTATTAGTTAGTGTAATATATAATCACAGACAGTATACATACCACATCATCTGTACTTAAGAAATTAAGTATTTTAAAATTATAAATTTATATAATAATCTACATTATACACAATCTACATAAAGCTTCTCTTAAACGAAAAGAAACTGATAATTTACTGCTGTATGATATGACAATGTAAAACACTAAACATTTCTAACACTAAACTTTTTTTTTTTTTTTTTTAACTTCTAATCCAGTATCCAGTCTAATCAAAAGTTAGAGACCTCCAGACCTGACTTTATTTAGCTACATTACCGTGTATAAATACAGAGGGGCTTAAGAAATGTACACACATTTCAACAGTTGTTATCTACAGTTTTTTATTATTATTATTATTATTATTATTATTAAATTATGGCAGCAATGTATTGTAGTATCCTCCTATAATGTCAGAAGTCACAATATCATGTTACTGTCAGAAGAGTATACATACACTTGTTTTGGGCCCCTCTGTATTCATATGATGGTTTAATAGTGCTAGTTCTTACCGCTGCTTTATAGATGTCATCCATGGCAAGAGACTTATTTTCTGTTCCTGACAGGTTAGAGAGTGTTCTAAGCCCAGCTCTCAGTTTTATAGTCCAGTCGGTTTTTTCCCCAGACATTAATATATATTGTTTATGAACAACTGCCCCGGACAGTAACAAGTCTGTATCAAATCTGTGTTCCAATCCCGTTTCAAACTCACCCTTGTCCACTTTCCTTCCATGGTGTGGCGAGAGGCACTGATTTACTTTGTAAGTTAGTGATCGAGTTATTAGTTAGTCCTAAATTTCAGCTCACCTTCATATTACACAAATTATTTATATAAATCTACACTGTAAACCCTAATGCTCAAAGTAATTAAACACATTGAGTATTGTTAACTTAAATAATTGCAATTAGTTCAAATTAATAGACCTTTTTGAGTATTTAGAACTTTTTGGTATTTCTAAGTTTGTAGAAATGACACTTTTCAAGTTACTGTAGCTGAACAAATTTGATATTTTTAAGTAACTGTAAATACTTAAGTTACAGTAACTGTCAACTTAAAGGTCCATCAATTTAAAATCTTTCAGACTAATGATTTTGTGTGTCATCAGGGCAATAGAGCACTGGTGGCTCAATGGTAGGTGCTTCAACTGCCATGTGAAAGGCCCAGGTTCAAGTCCCAACAGCTGGATGAAGTGCCTGTCCCAAGCACAGATAAAATGGGAGGGTTGCGTCAGGAAGGGCATGTGGTGTAAAACTGTGCCAAGCTTTTGTGCAGACCGGATTGTCTCTGCGGCAACCCACTGCTAGGAGCAGCCGAAAGACCAACAGAAATTTATTTAATTTTCAACAACTAAAAAAAATTATAATTGCTATTAAATAGTATGAGTTATGCTACTCAATAATGCAGGTAAAGAACGAATAATATGAAAACAAACTCAAAAACTGATACTTCTGATTACTTAAAATTGGAAACATCATTACTTAAAAAATGTGATGTAACTGATCACTTCAATTTTTTTTGAGTTTTGCCAACTTATACAAGTTTACAGTGTAGTGTAGCTAAAAATCTGTGTGAAGTTTGCCCCAACATGATCAGAAAATGAAAAACAATGTCATTTTGTTTGTTCCATTTGTGAATGCAAACAAACATTTGTGCGTTCAGTTTTTGATGGCACTTGATGCAATGTGGAACATCTACATACAGTATGTACACTAAACTTTAAAAGAGCCAAGGTCAAGTTAAACAGTTTATGTTTAAACACTATTATGCACAGAATGTAATTATGCCTAAACTATCCTTTTGGAGTATCAGCATGCCAAACCAAGGCCTGGTGGTTCAACAGGGCTTGATCAAAACATTTATAGAAAATCTTCCCAGATTCAGGACAGATCAATTAAAAGGCTGATAGTGGTGTCTAAAGAGCTATATGAGGGGAAAAAAACATGTGTTTCGTTGGCCCACCCGATTATGAACTTAGCAGCTTCCTTGACACTGGGCTGGGCAATTACTTCTGTTACCAAATGAGGATGAGTTTCCTGTTGAGTCTGGTTCCTCTCAAGGATTCTTCTTATTGCCATTTCAGGGAGTTTTTTCTTGCCACTGTCACCCTCATCTTATCATTTTAATTCATACACAATCATTATATATCATCATTATATATATTAATATATTTTATACAAACTTCCATAATTTCTATTGATTGTGTAAAGCTGCTTTTCGACAATGACAATTGTTAAAAGTGCTGTAGTGGTTAGCACTATCACCTTGCACCTCCAGGGTCCGGGTTCGATTCCCGGCCAGGATCGATTCCCGTCTCTATGTGCATGGAGTTTGCATGTTCTCCCTGTGCTTGGTGGGTTTCCTCTGGGTACTCCGATTTCCTCCCACAGTCCAAAGACATGCAGGTTAGGCTAATTGGCGTTTCCAAATTGCCCGTAGTGTGTGAATGAGTGAGTGAGTGTATGTGTATGTGCCCTGCGAAGGATTGGCACCCTGTCCAGAGTGTACTCTGCCTTGTGCCCTAAGTCTCCTGGGATAGGCTCCAGGCCCCCCATGACCCTGAATACAGGATAAAGCGGTATAGAAGATGAGTGAGTGAGAGTGAGTGAATTACCACTGTCAGCTGCAAGTCTACAATGCCTTGTTGAAAATGCTAGATGTATCAGTAAGCTTTGATGCTACTGGCATATGGAATAAAATCACTGTCAAAAATAATTGTGGGTAAAAAAAAAAAAAAAGATTGGTATGTACTTCTGTGTTTTGTCCGAGTTGGATTCCAAAATCTACGGCCACGACAACTTACAGATACGAGATTTTGTGTTTATTGCAGTACAACTCTGAAATATACGACTCTGACCGTTTAAAGAGACAAAACTCGTTTTTACAACTCCTCTGTTACACAGACAAATTGTGAAATTACGCCCATGAATGTAGTATGTTACACCACTGTCAAAAATACGTCATCAAAGTCACATGCACAGGCATTACTATCCGAGGGAAGAGGAATTGATTCGGCGCATGCGCCCCGCCACCGTTTTAAACTCCTAAAATCTTACCTACTATAGTTAAAACATCTCTGTAATTTTACTTCTCTTAAACATGTCCGAATCTGTAAAAAAAAAATAAATAAATAAAACTTACCTGAGACAATGAGAGAGCGCTCGGGAGTCCTCGTCCGATATCACGAGATAAATCAAACCGAGAGGAAGTACCATATTTTAGTTTAATAGAGCTGCTATTATTATTATTATTATACAATTTTTAACTGCTTTGCAGAAAAAGCCATATTTTTTCAATGGCCATGTTTTTCCAGTGCTCAGAGTCTGTGAAAATCAAAAAATAAAATACAACTGTCAGTGTCAATGAGGTCACAATAATCCAATAAATCGAGAACAAGTAAATAATTCTTTACTATATGTTGATTTAGTCATCAATCTATAATTGAAAATAAGACATCCTTGACTCATTTAACAAAAGTATGTATAATCATTATTAAGAAAAGTTATAGTACGCCAGTTCTTAATACAGAGTAAAAAAAATAGTCATTTTTTTGAGATTCCTTTTCTATATTTTCTTTAATGACTATTCTTTCAAGATTTATTATTTGTCAAGCAATTGATTGAATAAAGAACTTCTTCAGGATTAATAAATAAAAAAAACACATAATGCTCTTTCATCATCAATAAGATTTTATTGTGACTAACAGAATCTTTAAAAAAAAACTGCATTGCACCTTCTTCAATCCATTTACTTCTAGACTTAATAATATGGAAAGACCCTCTGCTTTGCATCTATAACGTCATCTAATTAATTTTAAATCTTACTTAATTCACACTTGTCAAACTTGCCTAGAAATTAAAGAAAGCTAAAAAGAGTATCATCCTTTTCCCAACTTTATATTTACAGAATTTCCCACTTAGTGCCAAATAATCGTTGAGTTTTTGCTTTATTCCAATATGTTTTAATGAGTTTAGTACCCGTTTATGTCCCTGGGTCTTTACGTTCCATGGCGTGACGTCACACCAGTAGAGGAAGTAAATCCCTGTCATTGCTTTCAGTCGCGAGCTGTTCGTTTTCACTTCCGGATTACACACTGAAGATGTGTGTCTCCACCAAGGTTTTGTAAAATAAAAAAAAGAAAGAAAGAAAAAGAAAGAAAAAAATTCAACTACCATTAAATATTATATTACTAGCTAGTTTGTAGGATGCGCTGAAATACCCGGATAAGACGAAGCTCTCTGATTGGTTAAGATTACCCTCGCGTCTGCGAACGTACTTCTAGTATGGTAATAATTACGTAGTACTGACGGCACTAACACGGTGCTGAATGTCAGACACTGAGCGGCTGGAAGTCAATGAGAGCATTATAGCTACTTATAAGGAGCTAATAACACGCAGTATTTGACAACACACTGGATTAAGCGTTTATCTGTTTATCGGATTTAATGTAAGTAACACAGAGAGTCTACTAATGTTAACAAAGATTCTTTTTTTTGTAATAATAATAATGATAGGTTTTCATTCCTTTGTTATTTAGAGCTAAAGTTTCAGATAAAAAGCAGTAAAATGTCAGAGAATGTGTGTTTCGTGTCAGTTTTCTCTGTATCTGGATTATTTCCTGTCTTTCTGCAGTTAAGTTGATGATGAGCTCAAGCAGTAACTGGTCTGCAGATGAGGGTCAGTCCTCTAAATTAGTGAGGAAGGCTAAAGAGTCTCCGTTTGTCCCCATAGGTGAGTAACACACCTGCTGATATGCACTTTAATAGCTTGCAAGTCGCATTAAACTCACTTCTTACTAGAATGTGTTTGTTCTTTAATCTTTTATCTAAATGGCTTTTCACAGTTTTGTATTAAGTCTCAGGTTGACTAAATGCACTGGAGTTTCTTCGTGTAACAGGAAGCTCAGTGTAAATGAAAACAACTGATCTAAAAGTTTATCTTTATGGTTTTATTGTAGAGGTTCATTTTTACTGAGACTCTACACACTTTCCTGTTCTCTTGCTCGCTCGAGTAATGAATAACGTTTAATATGACTTTATCACAGTGTTATAACTATCATCACTATTCTGTGTGTTCATGTGTTAGGAATGGCAGGCTTCCTTGGAGTTGTGGCGTACGGACTGTACAGGCTGAAGTCTCGTGGAGAAACCAAGATGTCTGTCCATTTGATCCACATGCGGGTCAGGGCTCAGGGCTTTGTTGTCGGTGCCATGACACTCGGTAAGAATTAAGAGTCTGTCTCGGGAACATGCAGTGTGTGTTTATAACACTGACATTTTGTTACAGAAGTACAGAGTGTGTGTGTGTGTGTGTGTGTGTGTGTGTGTGTGTGTGTGTGTGTGTGTGTGAGTACAGTTCATGCATTCAATTCAATTAAATTTTATTTGTATAGTGCTTTTAACAATTTTCATTGTTGCAAGGCAGCTTTACACAATCAAAAGAATTTTTTAAGTTTGTATGAAATGTGAATGTGTATGAATCAAAAAAATGGACTCCGGCAGGACTAACTATAACAGCATAACTAAAAGGGAGAGCCAGAAGGAAACACAGACATGAGGGCTCCCTGAGATGTAAAGCAACCAATCACCTCACCGTCAACAAACCTGAGTGATCAATGAGAGTGGGGAAGACAGCATCTAAACATACCAGTTCACCATAATACTCTACGTCCATGAGTCCCCCAGATCTGCTCCTTTACCTAAGGCAAATCTATTTACAAAATGCTTATTTACATATCTCCTTAAAATCGTACAAACAGGAAGAGAGCTGTTGGGAAAAATATGCTGTTTCAGAGATTTGACCTTGTTATCACCTTCACCCCATGAGAGCGACACACACATCCCACAGATACACAGCAGCTCAGGGTTGGTGTTTCAGAAGCAGAGTGACGGAATTAATTTCCTGTCTATGTTTATAACAAACTCCCACCCACAGAGACCCCCAAAGAGACCCCCCCCTCCTCTCCACACACACACACACACCTAAATCCACCAACTAAGACACTAACACAGGGAGATAAGAGTGCTCTCCACATTCCTGACAGTGGTTGTTTAAGGTCCAGGGCAGACGCAGGCTGTAGTCTGACTGCAGGGTTGATTAAGGAGGCCATTATTCTTGTAAATGTTCACATGAGATGCAGTGAAATTCACACAGAAAAAGTAAAACAAAACTCCATAAATCTCTCATCAGATCTAAGACTTCCACTTTCATACTACAGTGTGTTTGTGCTGAGTCATGCTGCTGTTGCATCTTTCCCTAAATGGTGGGCGTGTCTTCACTGTTATGGCCTTTCTCTGTAGGATGGGCGTGTCCCAACATGTTTCCTTACCTGGTGTGTACATGCCCCGGAGCTTGAATGTCTTTTGAATGTCTGTAACACAGGTGTGTGTGTGTGTGTGTGTGCGTGTGTGTTGCAGGTGTGATATACTCGATGTACAAGGAATACCTGGCGCCTGATGGGAAGCAAACCTGAAGTCCTGCCTCCACAATTCATTAATCTCTGTTCATTATTTATTCACCTGTGATTAAACACACACTTTATTTTAGCACAAAGATAATCAACAGAGGGATATAAAACATACACACATTCGTTTAAATAAAACTAAATCTCATTGCTTCATGGATTTGTAGGACTCCAGAAGTATTGGCACCTTCAATCAATTTTTGATGTGCTTTCTTCAATAAAGTTTTTATTTTACTGTGTAAAAGATAACACCTTGTATTTTCATAAACTATATGAGTGTGATGTACTGAAGTGTTGGTATCCTGGTGATTGAAGTAGCACAATGCGAATAATGTCCAACTATAACAATGTCTCTCAGCACCCATCCTGACCTGACCCAGTTAAACCTTAACTGTACACTGTAGTTACAAAAGTACAGTATAAGCACAAAAATGACCTTACAGTATGACAAGTTCTCGTCTGACAGCAGAGTGGTCTCTGTGAGTAATGTCACATGTTATATAACTCAGTTATTATTACTGATACAGTATAGCTTAAGGAAGCTTTTCATGTTTTTTCAAGTAGAGACACTTTGACTTGTTTTATTCATTTGTGTTCAAAGATCTATAATAAAGTATATCCGGATTATTACTAAGATAACTGTACTGTACCAACAGAGTTCCCGGAAGGCAGATCCACACGCAGCTACACCACAGCCTCCGGTCAACCACACACATGGTTGCTAGGCAACACCACCATGAGGCAATCAGAAGAGATGTGCTAAACCTGAGTGCACTCCTACATAAGCCCCTTATGTAGGAGGACTTTAGTTCAAATCCAAAATAAAAGTGCGAATTTATGTCTCTCCAGAAAGATAGATAGATAGATTAGAGCTTTTTTGTCATTGCAGAACAGGTGCCCTCCATATTTATTGGCACCCTTGTTTAAAATATGTTCTTTAGCTTCTAAAAAATTCTGTTTTGTTCTGAATAACATAGGACCACAATGAAAAAAAGAGGAAATTCCAACCTTTAATTCAAGTGCATTTATTTAGTGAAAAAAAAATCCCCCATTAAGAAATAATTCTTTTACATCAAATCATGGGTGCCACATTTATTAACACCCCTGATGTTTAATACTTTGTACAACTCCCTTTTGCCAACAAAACAGCACCTAATCTATAATGTTTCACAATATTAGAGAACACAGAAAGAGGGATCTTCGACCATTCCTCTTTGTACAATGTCTCTAAATCATCCAGTGACCTGACTCCTCTCCTCTGCACTCTCCTCTTCAGCTCACTTCATAGATTTTCAATGGGGTTAAGGTCTGGGGACTGAGATGGCCACCGATCCTCCCCCAAACTTCACAGTGGGCATGAGGTCCTTTTCTGCGTACTCGTCTTTTGTGTTCCACTTTCACCAAAAAACTTTTTCCACTGTTGCCAAAAAGCTCTATCTTGGTCTCATGTGACCAAAGAACACGGTCCCAGTTGAAGCCCCAGTACCGCTTAGCAAACCCCAAACATTTGCGTTTATGATTGTAACTGAGAAAAGTTTTTTTCCTTGCATGCCTCCCAAAGAGCTTGTTGGCATGTAGATAGCGTCTGATGGTTGGTTTGGAGACTTTGTGAACCCAAGATCCTATCATTTGTTGCAGGTCTTTTAACAGTGAGCTTTGGAGAATTTTTTTATTTCTCTTACCATCCTCCTCACTGTGCATGGAGGCAAAATAAACGTGCGTCCTTGTCCAGACTTGTTTATTACTGTTCCAGTTTTTTAAAACTTCTTAATGATTCCTCTCATAGTAGATATGGGCAGGTGCAGGCGAGTGGCTATTTTCTTGTACCCATTGCCTGACTTGTGAGGGTCGACACACATCTGCCTTACTTGAATGATGTGTTCCTTTGTCTTTCCCATGTTGAAGAGTGGATAAGAGAAATGGCCTCTGTGTCACGTCATATTTATACCCCAGGGAGCAGGAAGTGATAAATTACTGATTAAATGTTCCTAGATACTCTGATCAACTTTGTAAACTACTGTAGAAATTACAGAAATACGTAAATTACATTTATTTTCTAGGAATTGTTGGGGTGCCAATAATTGTGGAACAGGTTATTTTATGAAAAATAATTATTTGTTAGTCAGGGATTTTTATTTCCCCTTAAAATTCATGGTATATTCACATTATATTTTTCTACAATTTTCAGTGTGACAATATGCTTCCGCAATAAACACTGAATTTATTCTAAGGCTTTTAACACATCTTAACCAGGGGTGGCAATAATTATGGAGGGCACTGTAGAGTGCCCTCCATAATTATTGGCACCCCTGGTTAAGATGTGTTAAAATATATAAAATTCCTAAATTCCAGAATTGCAGGTACATTTCAACTAGAGAAAAAATAAAATAAAAAAAAGTTTTGTTTTTGTACTAACAGAGAAATCTGTCACCTCTGTTGTAGACAAAGTGGACCAATTATATAAATTTAACAAATGTGACACAATTTAAAACCCAATCTTCCCTAAGAGAACATCTGTATCTTCAACCATTAATTCAACATTAGGACTAATAAGATTTAAACCTTGTGTTTTGGAGTAAAAATATCAACACATTTAACTGAAAAGTTGCCCTGCTGGTGTGCATTTTCTCTAAGCATAGCTTTAAAATTTTATTCAATTTTGTAATGTTTAACGTAGTAAGAGTACTAGTTAGGCTAATCAGCTTTTGATCAATTTTCTAACAATAAAACACAATGTTTTTTTTTTTTTTTTTTTTTAAAGCTAAACCTTAAACAAACAGAATTGACATTGAGGGTAACAGAGTTAATATCAATAACAGAGTTGACCATCCATAGTTTAAAGACCAAAAACAACATTTTCTTCCAGACTCCAGACCATTTTAAATGTAAAACAACTACTGTATTTAATCCTAACAAATACATGTAAATGACAGCTCTTTCATGAAGTGCATGTATCTTATGCATTACTGATCGGGAACATAAAATATAATAGCTGCTCCCTCACAACCTGGTCATACAAATCAGTTATTGGCAATTTCTGTCCATACAGTATGTCTTTGTTTATTTCTACATGATGTGCCATCACTGCGGTTGGTTGAGGGATGATTCTGAGTACATCATCAAAGTATCCTCATGGTGTGGCTAGAAGAAGCGATTCCTTCCAACTGTGCATGTATGTCATTTTTGCATGTGTCTCCATGACCTCAACGATGGTCCAAATATAAATTTCATCATCATATTTGATAATACACCACTGTCCAATGATATCTTTACTTTCCCAGTTAATTTCATTTCCTTTCTGTTTTTGTTGCTCTTCCGTGGTGTCAAAGAGGCTTGGCTGAACAATACATTCAGTGGTGGCATAAAGGGTGGGCTGAGCATCATATTTAATCTTCATGTATCTTCAAGCATCTTCATGTGTTGTGACTTGTACAGTCAAAAATCTGCTTAGTAGAGCAGAGACAGTTAACATCTTTGTAGATGATCTTTCCTGATCTGAGAGTGATCATCTGTTGGAGGCTCATTGTTGAAGGAACCATTGGAAGTTGTTTTGACATCTTCTGTACAGCTTTGCCCACAGTTTCCTGCACACAGTCTATAACAGCTGTATACAGGTCTGGGCAATCCATAGACAATCATACAATTGCTTGGCCTTTTTGCTCTGCACTTCTGCTGTGCATCTCACCATGCCCTGTATTGCCGTTGGCTTTCTGCTGCTGACAGCTTCATTTAATTTCCTTTCTTCCTAAAAATATAATAATAAATATATATTTTTTTTAAATAATAAAATAAAAATAAATATGCATATGTCAGGCACTGTGGGTTCCTATTTTTGTGGCCATTAAATGTGGTTCAAACACTTGCTTAAAAATTACAGGTGAATGTACATTTTGGTGCACAAGGATGTGCAGTTGCTGTTCGAGGCAGAAACTATAAGATGTACTGAAACTTAGGTGAAAGTAGCCCAAAGTCAAAATGAGGACATTCACAATACAAGATAAAGCTGAAAGACTTTAATTACGTCACTCTCTGCCTATATGGTTAAAGTCTCTGAAGCGTTATATTTTGTGCTGAATGTTATGCTTTGCTGTTTTAGAACCATGGACCAGTCATAGCCAGTGAGGGTGGCTGTTGGTGAAAATAACATTCGAAAGGTATTGTTCTGCAAAAGACCTGGGCCCGTATTCACAAGCTTCTTAAGCCTAAAAGTTGCTCCTAGCGGCGAAATTCTAAGAAACATCTTAGAATCTTCTTAGAATTTCCCCTTAAATTTAGGATTAAATCTTAGTAAGGATAAAAATTATTCACAAAACATCTTAGCCCTAAAAACAGCTTGTTAAGAGTAGAGAGGAGGACTTTTAAGAGGCTTTTAAGAGTTTCTATAGCAGAGGACAAAATGGCGGAAGGAAGAAATATTCTCCAAACACTGAACGTAAAGCTAAAAATAAACACTGCTCTTCTGTCCAATTTGGTTTTCTTGTTGTTTTAATTCCTTCCATCTCTTTTGGATTGTTGGCTACATACCATCCAAAAGTGCAAATTAAATAGACCGTCCTGCAATCATGTAAATTTTAAAAGCTTAGACATTTTGCTCCTATCAATCTAAAATGGATTACAAGTAATAAAATCAATATTGTAAATAAATGTGAGAACTTAAATATAGTACCTACTGTATGGAAATTGTTTGCTTCAGAAGTCGACACATTTTCAACATTTAGCTGTTTAATTATCTTTAAGACATTTAACCTAGAAACTTTGCATAAAGTAGCCTGTAGTCATGATTATACAATTTCTTCATATACAAAAAAATATGATTTCACTGTTGGTTCTTTTATCATATATTCTATTTTCACAAAAAGCACATTTCAAATCCTTTGCAGAGGTCAGAGGTTATTTTTATCAACCAATCGCAGTCCTTGAATTGCTGCATCATCCCTAGCAACAGGGTCAATCACACCTCCTCACTAAGATAAATGTTTTTGTACTTTCCTTACTCAGAGTTGCTTTAAGAAGTTTTCTAAATCACTTTTAGTCTAGGACTCCAAGCTCGGACTTTTTAAGCTAAGATAGGAGCTCTCTGAGAGAATTCTTAGAAGCTTTATGAATACAGGCCCTGGTGTTTTGGAAGAACTAATAGGGCACTGAGGCCATTAATAGGGCAAAAACATTGAGTCTGCAGTATGACTTGATGCTTCACTATGAAGACCCAAACAATGATTTTGCACCTTTAAAGATATTAATAAGTTGCCTGATAGAGCAACACTTATTACATAAATGTAAAGGATTACACTATTTGTTAGTAAATAAAATAAGTATACAAACCATAAATGCATACAGTGTACAGTGTACGGGACAGGCAGTTTCACATGCAAAATTTTCTGTATGCATTTATAGTGTGTATACTTGTTTTATTTACTAACAAATAGTGTAATCCTTTGTATATATTTAGTATACACTGTGATCACCTCTTAATATGAACAAACATTTGCGTTCTGTTTTTTAATGTTTGTGCAGGGTTCACAAGAATCAAGAACAAAGATCTGGAGCAAGGTTTCTTTGCGGCTTTAGACTGCTGTAGCCCACATTTGCTTGGAATTTGCAAATTAAAATGTGAAAATATTGGCAGAACACTCATGGAGCTCCTCAGTCACTTTGAAACGAAGGTACACATTTTTCTTTTTCTATTCTTATTGTGAAAATACAGGGATTGAGTGTATGTAACTTGCGTGTTAAACTATCTCTGTAAGAAACTTAATCTGAAACAGTGCATGAATTTAAAATAAATGCTTTCCTACTATTGATTTCTTTGACAATTTTTTTGTTGTTGTCACTTTTAGGCCTCTTATGTTGTAGCACTTTAGATGGCTGTCCTGAGTGTTCTTCCTGTTCTTCCTGATGACAGTGAATTACACAAAGTGTGTTTTGCATAAGTACTGCTGCTATTTATTATATGGCAGTGATTTATAAAGTGAAGCCAGAATGACTTTGCATCTCCACCATAGTGTCTCAACCTTCCTTTATGTTTGCAGGACTTGCAGATCACACACAGGTTGCTGACACTTATGACACTTATACCTGAAGAAACCCAGCCGCCAGGTCCCAATTCCCTGCACCTCAAACTATCAAGTATCAAGTGGAGAGTCACAGTGGAAACCTGCCTCGAGCGATCTGCCTGACACATGTACAGCACCAGTCAAAAGTTTGGACACCCCTTCTCATTAAAAGTTTTATGTTTAGTGATAACATTTTCTACATTTTAGAACAATACTTAAGATTTCCAAACTATGAAATAACACAAATGGCATTAGGTCATTAAATAACAACAACAGTCAGTTATTTTAAGGCACAAACGTCAGCTGTTCTGGAACAGTTCGTGCACCTTTGACTCCGTCCAGCGGGTGAGGCTAAACTTGGCGTAGGAAATTCAGAGGCCAAAACTTCAGAGCCTGAGAAATGCTCTTTAGCACTCCTCTGTACTTCATCTCAGACTCAGACATTAGTGACTAGGATCCACAGCATAACAATTACAGTACACAGTACATTTACCTTTACAGTTTTATTACAGTAAACAGAATAAACATTAACCACTATATTACATTACAAGGGGCTACTGTAAAGGTTCAGTGAACTGAACTGTTTAAATTTTTTTTTGTCACATACAGGGTTGCAAGTTGGTCAAATTATGAGTGTTAAAATAAGAGTCCTGTTCACTCAGTATTCTTTGTTGTGAGTACTTAGTTTTTCTAAAACAGTAATTTTCCTAAATTCTGCTGAGCAAATTACACATTTTAGTTTAGGTTTTAGGTTAGTTTAACTAACCTAAATTGCCAACAAGTTAAGTCTATTAGATATTATCACATTATTACAACTGTTATATGTTGATGACTCTACTTACTAAAAAAAACTTAACAGAATGTTAGTGGATCTTATGTAGAGGAACATGATTCATTACATAAAAAATACAGTATGTATTAATGAATACACAGGAATGAGGTGGCATGAATTTTCTTGAATTCAACATGTAAAATGAACTGGCAAACTCTATCTGGAATGCTTTCCCATCCTGTGTTTTCTCTAAAAGATGTGGGTTGAATTTTTTTGTTGGTTTGTAATTATGACATCTAAAAGGTCCCCTTCAATCCTTCTAACTTCCACAGAAAGATGTTACTCTCCTGGTCTCTCATTTTTAAACACAATTTTACACCACACACACTTTATCTGGAACAGCAGGAACATTACTTGGAGAAACAAATATATATTTTTTGAAAACTGTCTTAACAAAAATATCATCTTAGTGGGTCAATCCTTTAAACCCAGTGTTTATCAATTCAGTTTATATTAATTCAGTTTATATCAATTATATACAGTACAGACCAAAAGTTTGGACACACCTTCTCATTCAAAGAGTTTTCTTTATTGTGTTCTTTAGCCCAAACGCGTCTCTTCTGCTTGTTGCCTGTCCTTAGCAGTGGTTTCCTAGCAGATATTCTACCATGAAGGCCTGATTCACACAGTCTCCTCTTAACAGTTGTTCTAGAGACGTGTCTGCTGCTAGAACTCTGTGTGGCATTGACCTGCTCTCTGATCTGAGCTGCTGTTAACCTGCGATTTCTGAGGCTGGTGACTCGGATGAACTTATCCTCCGCAGCAGAGGTGACTCTTGGTCTTCCTTTCCTGGGGCGGGCCGCATGTGAGCCAGTTTCTTTGTAGCGCTTGATGGTTTTTGTGACTGCACTTGGGGACACTTTCAAAGTTTTCCCAATTTTTCGGACTGACTGACCTTCATTTCTTAAAGTAATGATGGCCACTCGT
>JAAGKR010004218.1:21290-64215 GCA_011419295.1 Clarias macrocephalus | reverse complement strand
AAGAAAAAAGGTAACAAATATATTAATGAATTAAAGAAACAGAAATTGTGCAAAGAATAGATGAAAGAAGGGAAAAGAAAGAAATATTGATAAAAAAAGAAGTCTCACTAATGACAGCTTAAAAAGAAAGAAAACAGTAACAAATGTTTATAAACATGAAAGAACTTTTTGACTTTGATCAATAAATATATACATGTAAGAAGGAAAATTGTACAAAGAATACACACACACACACACACACACACACACACGCAATGTGGAAAGGTCTAAACTGCAGGTCTTTGGACTGTGGGAGGAAACCGGAGTACCTGAAGGAAACCCACCAAGCACAGGGAGAACATGCAAACTCACACACACACACACACACACACAAACACACGCACGCACGTGCACGCACGCACGCACACACACTCACACGCACACACACGCACACACACGCACACACACACACACGGCAGAAAAAACAAAACATTCCTTATTACACCATTATTTCAGTAGGGTGAGTTAGTGTGTGTGTGAGAGAACAGCTGGGTTCCTCACACACACACTGCCCGTGCTGTTCACACACATCACACACACACTTGCCTCTCACATAATAGTGAGAGGCAAGGTAAACAAAGCACAGCCTGCTGAACAGTAATGTTATTAGATAGTTAATAAAGCCTAAATTTTAAATAAACTTTTGCAAGAAAAAAAATAATTATAGAGGAGAAAAGGGAGAAAAATTCAGTTACAATAGATTAAAAATACAAAAAAAAGAAGTAAAAAAAGATGGAAGAAAAAAAAAGAGAAATATTAATAAAGAAATTTGAAATAAGCTTTTGCAAGAAATAAAGGATAGAAAGAAAAAAAAACTAAATAATAATGGAGGAGAAAAATAAATAATTAAAATAGTAAGAAAAAAATTAAAAATGAAATAGAATAGACAGAAAGGCAGAAAAAAAAGAAAGAAGAAAGATTAATAATATTCATAAATTTGAAAGAAACTATTACAAGAAATAAATGCTATAAAGAAAAAATAAAATAGTGATGAGAAAAAACAAAGAAAAAGAAAGAAAGAAAAAAAGAGGAAAAAGAAAAAGAAAGGTCCTAGTACACTGACAAGGAATAAAAAAGACAAATAAAGAAATACGGAATATAGATTCACTTACAATAGATTAAAACTACAAAAATAAATAAGTAAAAAATGTTGTAAAAAGAACAGATAGAAAAAAGAGAAAGAAAGAAAGAAATGTGAAAAATACAGAAACACATTTTAGAAGCAATAAATGAAAGAAAAAAAAATAATATTACTACAAAAAATTTTGATGAATAAAAGACAAAAAGAAAAAATGAAGAAAGAAAGAAATAGATGAAAAGATATATTGATTAAATGAAGATATATTGATTAAATGAAGATATATTGATTAAATGAAAGAAAGATTCATTTACAATTGATAAAAGACAGAAATTTAAAAAGAAAGAAATATTGATAAAAAAGAACAAGAAAGAAAGAAAACAGATGTAAAAAGAAAAACTCACTAAAAAGGACGGAAAAGAAAGAAAGATGAATTATAATACACATGATGTACACTACACGTGCGCGGCCTGGACACTGCGGTGTTTAATAAATTGACATTAATGCGCGAGACTTTAACCTGATTTACATCAAACCTCTATTGAGATTTACATTTTAGTCATTTGCATTTAGAGTTCTGATCAGAGTCGGCCCGGCACCACGACCCATCAGACACACACACACACACACACACACACACACACACACACACACACACACACACAGCTACTAGCCGGGATTATTAACTCCCAACATCACTGAGAGAGAGAGAAAAAAAACAACATGTCCCTGGTAACCATTAGGTCAGCGCTAGACACACACACACCAAACCCTGTCTTCATGTCTGGATCGGTGATTATTTCAAGCTCTAATATTAGTAGAGTATTAAGAAGGGGAAACAGACCTTTCTGCTACATAATGAGAATTTTTGCGAGAGATGAAGCAGATTTCACAGAATCAGCTTTTCTGGTTAAACTGATTCCAACTTCAAACAGAGCCGAGCGAGGGAAAGGTCACGGCAGCTGCGGAGACGTTCCCAGAGTCACACGGCACGTTTGGGATTCCTGAGTTATCCCTCTTTAGGGTGAGAGACAGAGAGAGAGAGAGACAGATAACAATTCCATTAAGTGAAGGGATTTGGAAGGATTTGGGTCCGGTGCCTTTCCTGTGAACTAGAACATGGCTGTAGTGGAGAACCTCACTGCTATGGGGTTCACACACACACACACACACACACACTGGTTATTAGTGTGTAAGAGAATCAGTAATGACATTACAATAGTAAATTATCTGGGTATGGTACACATCTTTACTCATTTGAAAGTTAAATAAGCCATACTTGGACAACCAGAGGTTGGTAGAGGAGCCAAAAAAACAGCTGGACTGTACTTCAAAATAATATTACTCAAGTAGAAGTAAAAAAAGTAGTCATCCAAAATATTACTGAGTAACTGTTTTAATCGTAATGTTAGATTTTTTGTTTAATTTTATTATTATAATAATTATATTAATAAGTATATATTAGTGTGGGTATATATATTTTTTTTGCAGACAGAGAAGACGCCGCAGTATTTATTGCATGTTTTTTGGGATGCATAAAAATGTACAACACGTGTGTTGGCGATTAATTCTGTACTGAAATAGACTTATATATTCATAGACTGTTAAATTAACATTATATGTAGAATTAAAGTCAACACAAACATGAAATAAAGCTTTCTATAGTCACCGCAAGATTGGCACGGCAATGTGATGAGCCTGGATCCAAGCACACATGACCAGGACGTCCAGTTCCTATGATCATTGTGAACATTGTGTATCATTCTCAAGTACGGATCAACAAACCATGCCTGGGTCCTCCTGACAAGGTGGTCTCGAGCAAATACTGATCACTGATCTCATCCTCAGAACCTCACGACCGAACCTGATAAACTGGGGACTCGGGTGAGAGGGTTGTCTCCAAAAAACGCAAGAATAGTCGACATGGTGTGAAAGTCGACTCTGTGGTATGGGCGTGGGATTCTGCGATTGGTCTTTTTTTTCTACTATTGGGAGACAACGCTCACAAATGTGGCCTAGGTGCAGAGTACGTGCTCGATGGGAACCGCGAACAGTGGAAACCGAGGGGAAACAACTGAACCACGGGTCATCACTTCCCTGGAACGTAGCTTGCATGAGAGCTGGCATTCATTTAGTGCACCATTCCTAATCATCAAGGAGGATATGATATTAATATTGCATCATAATAATTGATAATTAATCTGCATATATCTATTTAACACGTGAAAATAATCTGCTTTATATGAATCATCTTAGGAATCTTTTGTAATAATATCACTTTTTGTTTTTAAGTATCGTATTTATTTTTAAGTTTAAGTTTATTCATCACATATCCCAGTTTTTATTTTTTAGTTGTTGTTCGTAGGCAGGGGTCAGAGCGCAGGGTCGGCCGTTATACAGGGTTAAGGGCCTTGCTCGAGGGCCCAACAGCGGCCAACCTGGCGGAGCTCCATCCAGAAACGTTTATGAAGAGTAAGAGAATTTATCATACTCCAGGAACATCATTACCAGGCAATAAACAAAAAAAATTGACCGGCATAAAGAGAGCTAAAAGCCAATTAAGTCTGGAGTTGAGAGTTAATTAAGTTCTGATTAATTGTGCTTGCTGCAGAAGTTGTGTTGACTTTTTTACAGACAGACAGATACAGTATTAACGTCTTTACACATTGTATTTTAGTGAAGCATCTTATTTAATAAAAAATTTTTATATAATGGAACGACTCCCAATCTCACCCCCCCCCCCCCCAATCCCCCACTGCTGTCTCTGTCCCTGTGTCTTAGTGTCTAAGTTCTCAGTGTCTTATTCTCTCTAAAAGGACAATCCAAGCTGTCTCTATGACCTGGGATTTCATGGCACTGTGCGAAAGGAAAACGAGGTTAAACTAATGCCGGGAGCTTAGCGTCTACACGTTTTCCATCACATTTGTCCTTTCTTCAGGCCTAATCCCTCCAGATTACACTGAGACTCATAACTGTACTACACCTGCCAGATCTCATACACACACACACACACACACACACACACAAAACACACACACACACACACACATATATATATGGTGCATACTGTACGAGTGGCATTCAGTAAAAACCGGGACTTTTGATTGTGCAGAATAACAGAAAGCAGTTATGAGAGTAAAAACTCCCTTTATTTATAAGAGTAAATAAATATTTATTAGTGTTACTAGTCCCCTGCGTCACTAATGCATTTATCCGGACATTTCACATAGTGCTCGGATACCAGACAGGTAGAATTTTTCTCATCACACCAGAGCCATGATCACTCCGGAATGCCGGCTTCACGTTTGAAACGCTGGCCTCCCAGGAACTCCATGAATGGATCAAACATATGTAAACACCTTGGAATGGGCCAACCATGTGGAACGCATTTTAAGTGAAGCTCATTTTAAAATTATATTAGACATCAACACCAGGAACAGCAGGCAACAACTTTCTAAAAGGGTTTTTTTTTTTACCCAAAATAGAGCTTTAGAAATTTTTTTTTTTTTTTTCTGAAAAAGTGTGTGTGACATCAAGCAGTTCTGGACCAATCAGATCACAAGTTGTGGAACGAATGCGAATGCCGGTGGAAAATGAGGCCTAAATCCCTTAAACATACTTTATATTAGTTACCATAAAGCTGATCGACTGGACACTTAAACTGCGTGACATTTTCATACAAACGTACCATTTTGAAAGCCGTCTCGTTTTCAATCCTCAAATCACCCCGAAATGTTCTCCAGATCGCGGGCACCAATGCTGTTACCAGCCAGTAATGATTCATTGTGAAGACGAAACGCGTTCATAAAAGAACACTTGTGATTAAATGCGACCCATAAACACAGGCGCACACGCCCTCTGAAAATACAGAGGGTTAAGTGTGTGCATCACATAGTTTTCTCCACCCCATAAATTGACCCTGCTGTGTCAACACGGTCTTAAATAAGCCCTCAGTGTGTGTCTGTGTGTGTGTGTGTGTTTGAGAGAGTGTGTCAGTGCAATATCATTAGAGCGAGTTCCACGGTAAAACTCCGGCCTTATTCTGCATTCGACTTTCCATCTGAGTCAGCTTTACTCCACACAGAAGATCCTGTTAAACCTCTTTCTGCTCTCTTTCTTTCCGTCCTTTATTACTTCTCTCGCTCTAACTCCAACGCCAGGCTTGTTCAATCTGAATAGGGGGAAAAAAAAAGGGTCCAGAGCAGATACTGACAAGAGCTTGTGCAAACTCAGACCCAGGAAACGTAGTCACAACATTGACAAGGTCAGAAATAATGATTTTCCCTTGTAATAACAGTTTTGTCCTTGCGGACCTTTAGCAGTCTTGCTGTCAGTTTGTTGAGGCAATCTGAGGAAATTTCACCCTGTGCTTCTTGAAACGCTACTCACAACTTGGACGGGGACTTTTTACATCCCGTACCAGTCCAGCTGCCCTCACAGGGTTAAGCTCAACAGGGTGAAGATCTGGTGGCTGCACTGGCGAATCCATTACAGACAGAAATCCAGCTCAGTGCTTCTTGCGTAACACTGGGCTCTCAGTTTGGGTAACGACCCGTGTTTTATCTCATAGTGACGCTTCATATTACTGCTTATTATAACTCACTCACTCACTCATCATCATCTATACGCTTAATCCTGTATTCAGGGTCACGTGGGCCTGGAGCCTATCCCAGGAGACTTAGTGCACAAGGCAGGGTACATCCTGGGCAGGGTGGCAATCCATCGCAGGGCACACACATACACACACACATACACTCACTCACACACTACAGCCAATTTGGGAACGCCAGTTAACCTAACCTACATGTCTATGGTCTGTGGGAGGAAACCGGAGTACCCGGAGAACATGCAAACTCCATGAACACAGAGACGAGAATCGAACCCGGACCCTGGAGGTTCTGAGACTTCTGCATACCCTAAACTATCCTGTTGATTGGCTCTGTTGGGTGACGCACATAGCAACGACCACATCAACGGGAAAAGCGCTAAATGAGTAAAAAAATTTAAAATAAAAAAAAGAGCTAGATGCTGTTATATACATTATATTCTACCCAGTCAGTTTTGTATGATGCTGTGACAACATCGGGCTGCACAGACATACAGTACAGACAGAGATTTTTCTGAGACTGGTTTCGGGTCTTTCAATGTAAAAAAAACGTAAAGATATAATTAAAAGATTGAGTTCTGACCAATATACAGACAAAAACCTTTCTTTTATTTATATGGATAATAAAATGATGTTGTAATACCGTATATATTTTTATTGTGATTATGCAGGAGGTGCAATTCATAGCAGGAGCACATAACACTGGGCTTTCAGATTCCGTGTTTTATCTCATACTGACGCTTCACATTCCTGACAAACTGGTTATAAAGGTTCAGTTTTCATAGTCTACTTTCCTTTTTTTTTTTTTTTTGTGTGTTTGTTTGTTTGTTTGTTTTTTTTTGGTCAAGGTCTTTTTTATTGAAAATATAAACAAGTTACATATACATACATACATAGTACACTATTTTTTTTCCTACCCATTTTTTCCGCCCACTCCAGCAAAAAAAAAAAAAAATAAAATAAAATAAATAAACAGCCAGTCAGAAGAAAAAGAAATTAGAGAAAAACTATTAAATAAATAAATTACACATCAAACGAAAAAAAAGGAAATGAAGGAAGTATTAGAAGAAGAAACTAAAAAATATATATTTTATTACAGACCCTATTTAAATTTTTTTTAATTTTTTCAAAATGGCTCATAAATGGTTGCCAGATATCATAAAATTCCTGAGTGGCTCCCTATAGAATGGTGAATCTTTTCTAGATGAATAGAACACAAGACCTCTTTAGTGCAGTGAGCACCCACTGGTGGCAACGTGAAGTAAGCCATGTTGTGTCGCGCGTTTGTTTCTGTTTCTTGAGGATTTTGGTCAGCTTGCAGGTGCATTAACGCCATTTGTGTCGTCTGCATACACGGTAGACTATTGCATTGATTGGCTCTGTTGAGTGACGCATATAGCCACGCTCACCTTGAGGGCTAAATGAGCAAAAAAAAAAGTGCTAGATGCTGTGACATAATCTGGCTGGACAGACACACACACATATAGACATACAAAGAGCAAATTTTTCTATAACAGATTTCAAGGTTTTAAACAAAGTAATCATTGAAAGTTCTGACCAACGTACAGACAAAACCTTTCTTTTATTTATATAGACAGCACCACCAAAGCTCCCAGTCAGACCGTCCCATTTCCTAAAACATGCTTCAAAAACGGCGTCTCCTCGACTCCTTCAGAATCTTTTCCTCTTTCCCCTGCAGGAACCCTAAGACTGTATGACACTGTGATATGTTTGTCCACCAAAAATGCAACACTGGACCCTGTTTTAGCAAGTTAGACTGATTTTGATAAAGTGATGTTGGAATAATGTTGCAAATATAACCTCAAAATAACACAATATCACTATATATAGTATTTATCCCACCTAAATTCTGTGCTTTTAATCTGGGACGTTAAGCAACGCAAACCTGTTCATCCTGTACGTCTTCATACTACATATTTCTTCCTGATTTAATGTTTTGGTAAATTGCAGTTGTGTATTATTTTCGGACTTGTATGAGTTACGCTGATCAGCCATAACATTAAAACCCAAATCATAACGCAGAATATTGTGTTTTTTTCCTCTTGTGCCACCAAAAGAGCCCTGACCCCTCGAGGCACGACTCCGTGAGATCTCTGCGGGTGTGCTGTGCTGTCTGGCACCAGGACAATAGTCTTAGGACTGAAATTGCAACAAACAGTTTTGTACCCACATCTCCCCACCCAAAGTGAACAGTTAATACCACAACTGTTCTTCTGTATGTGTTCCAAACACCCCCAACACAGATTTGTCTGTAGATATCACTTTTCATCTCCCAGCCTTCCTCCGCCTAATGTCTGCATTCATCATGTTCATCACTCATGTCTATGTTTCCTCCTGGCTCTCTCTTCTAGTTATACTGTCACAGTCCTGCCGGAGTCCTTGCATGCACTCTCCATTATGTGACTATGAGTGTTCTCTCTCTCTCTCTCTCTCTCTCTCTCGCTTTCTTTTCCTGTTAAGCTACACATGGTACTCCTGGGTTCCCGGTGATCCAGACCCCTTCTGCTCTCTGGACCTGACGCATCCTGGTTGGAGAGCCCCACTTGTGATTGGAGGCAGATTTTTCTGTGAGGGCTAATGACTGCTGTCGCTTAAAAGTTTAGGACCGGAATTGCCACAAATTGTTTAGTACCCGAGCATCCTCCAGCAGAAATGGGCTTGCTATACTCTCTGGTATATGGACCTTTCAGCCTTATAACACAGAGATATACCAGGGACTGATTCATGGTTGTACTATCTGATATCACCCAAATCTCTGTTGAGTCTGGTTCCTATAAAGGTTTCTTCCCATTTCCATCTCAAGAAGTTTTTCCTCGTCACCCTCACCCACGGCTTACTCATCAGGGACAATCTTATAGGTATAGTGTACGTTTTTTAAATTTTATTATTATTATTTTTTTAATATCCATCCATCCATCCATCCATCTAGGAACCTCTGTAATCCAAATAAGGACCATGGAGGCCAATTTGGGAACGCCAACTAGACTAACCTGCATGTCTTTGGACTATAGGACGAAACCGGAGTACCCAGAGGAAACCCATAAAGCATGGGGAGAACATACAAACTCTATGTGCACAGACCCCCGAGGCGGGAACCGAACCCGGACCCCGGCGGTGCAATGCAACAGTGCTAACCGCTATATCACTGCAAATTTGTATCCATACTTTTTTAACTCTATAACGTTGCTTTGCAGGTACACTTGCAAGTTATGACTTGCAGTACAAGTAAACTTTAACTGAACTGAATTGAGCCACCATCAGAGAGTCACCTCTTGATTCTTGATGTTGAGACATGAAATGAAGCAGTCAGCGGGGGACATGCTCACAAAGGTGTGAGACATGCTTCTTAGAGATTCTGATACTGACCCTGCTTTTCTTTTCATCCTCGTTGGTGCTGTTCCTAAAGAGAGTGATGCACACTTCCCGTGCGAAATCTTCAGTTTCCTGGCAATTGGCCGCACACGATGGCCTTGGAGCAAGAACAGTCTGATGAGTTTCAGAAGCGACCCCTCTTCGTCTATAATCGAATACGCAAACGTCCACGCTCCAGATAACATTTTTATTGCTTCTTTCATCAGCATAAACCTTTTCAACATAATCGCAAGGATCAACCATAAAAAATCATAAATCTCAGGCTTGGATAGCAATTGATACCATTTTTAAAGTGTGTTTTTCTTTCAAATCCAAGGGAATTTTGGCGTGACCTCAACCTTTTAACCGGTGCGCACACAGAACGACGTGTATATCGATATAACCTTTAGAAATAAATTTGTTCAGTGGCATTTACACTAGGACATACCGCAGCTGCACAAAATCTCCAATCTGAGGTTTCCCCTCTTTATTACAGAGTGTGTGCGTGACACGTACTGTAGGTCTAGATCAAACTCTGAGATGTTTATTCAACCATCAGAGCGATCATCTTCCCGTTACGCAGGAACGGAACGCTGATCTTCCCTAAAGTCCTACAAGATGTCATGATGCAACTAGGCGGGAGATCTGGTACTTTTGTGTTTGTTGCTGACGCGGATTCGGCGGCGTCGGGGAACGACCGAGAAACCTTCGACGTGAGCAGAAACAGCACCTTGACCTGGTCACGAACAGACGATGAGCTGTCAGCCGACCCTCCGAGAGTGGAATGTGAACGTAGCTTCACAGTGTGACACGAACACACCTACGCCAGGAGAGAGCGCGGAGGCAGTGAAGGGAAAAGCGCCGGACAGGTTAGTGTCGAAAGGATTTTTTTTTCTTCTTCTTCTTCTCGTGAATTCGTGCGCCAAAGACATTCATGATGGTCTACTGCATGATACTGTTTAATAATTCCTCAGCTCACTCTCTTTTATCTAAGTAATACATATTTATCCTACGCAGCCTTTTTAATCACCACAAGTACTTAGAAGAGCAGATATAATTATATACACTAGTGATGAAATCCCAACTGGGTTAAGAAAGGTTGATATAAAAGCATAAAAGGTTGTGAGAGAGTAGGTTGAAGAACAGAGGTTCCGTGTATAAATACGTTTTATTCAAATACTGATGTGGAAATACATATACAAGGTCGAAATCGAGATACGGACCTGTGCACACATGGAATTTATGTAGAGTTTGTCAATAAGTTAAGTGCTTGTTTATTTTCTAAATACTTTTCTTTTTAATACTCTTAATGAGATTTGTCCAGTTACTCACTCATTCAATCATCGTCTCTACCACTTTATCCTGTATACAGGGTCTGGAGCCCATCACAGGTACGAGACGGGGTACATCTTGGATAGGGTGCCAATCTATCGCAGGGCACACACACATTCACACACTATGGGCAATTTGGAAAGGCCAATGTCTTTGAACTGTTGGAGGAAACCCACCAAGCACGGGGAGGGACATGAAAACTCCATGCACACAGATCCGATGCGGGAATCGAACCGAGATAAATGCAAAATGATGCATTTAATACTTACATATCACAGCTTAAATCAAATTGCAACTGCAATATGTGCTAAAATAATCTCAATGTGTTTTTTTTTTTTTTATCAAATTGTGCAGCCCTTAAAAACACATTAACGTAGATTATTAATTAATCAATCTTCAGTAAACTGGTGACAGGACCATGGGCACCCAAAGGTCAGCCCGCCAGGTCTGATCCGACAGTAAAGACAATGCAGCCAAGCAGTCGAAGGGAACAAGGCCGCCTACCCAGCCTACAATGCCCTGGATGACCAAGTCTGATCCACAGGGGTCCAAACCCGCAACCCACAGCACCCAAACAATCTGCTGTCAACATCCTGTCACCACAGCCAAGCCCCAGAGGCCATGCGGAGGGGATTAGTGGGTTTTGGTGTTAACCCCAGTGGTTAGTTGGTTTTAATGTTAATGTTATAACTGATCACAAAGCGCTATCATGAGTAATAAGATATTATACATATACTCAAAATATATTCAATTACATATACTTCAATATCGAGTCGGTCCCCCTTTTGCAGCTATAACAGCTTCCACTCGTCTTGGAAGGCTGACCACAGGATGTTGGAGTGTTTCTGTGGGAATTCGTGCCCATTCATCCTGTAGAGCATTTATGAGGTCAGACACTGATGTAGGACGAGAAGGCCTCTGTGTCACTTCATCCCAAATGTGCACGATGGGGGTTGAGGTCACAGGGCTCTGTGTTAGGGCCAATCAAGTTCTTCCACACCGAACTCATCAAACCGTGTATTTATAGTACTTGCTTTGTGCACTGGGGCTCAGTTATGTTGGAATAGAAAAGAGTCTTCCCCAAACTGTTGGCACAAAGTGGTCAGCATAGCATTGTCCAACAAGATGTCTTGGTATTCTGAAGCATTTACTGTAAATTGCTCTTCACTGGGGATAAGGGGCCTGATTGAATCACCTGAATTCAATAATTTACAGGTTTGGCCGATATTAAGATCCATATAGTGTGTGTGTATGGATGGATGGATGAATGGATAGATATACACTCACTCCGCTATTACTGGGTAGTGCTTCACCTTGCTCTCAAAATAGTTTCAATTCTTCCACAAAATGTTGGAGACATTCATTTGCGATTTTTGCTCCATGCTGATATGATTGCATCATTCCATGGTGCAAAGCTTCCCTTCTACCGTACCCCAAAGGTGCTCTATTGAATCCACATCCGGTGAATACAAACAAAGGACACTGAAATCACTGTCAGGTTCCAGAAACTGATTGGGATTTGGGGAGTCGGCGGCCTTGGGCTCTTGGCCTGCTGGGGCCGGTGTGCATCAGGCTGTGGTGTTGCGGTCACTTTCTATCGTGGTCAACCTTGAATTTTTTTTTAGCGCGGTTAAATTTAGTGCAGCATTGGCTTTTCTGTGAGATCGGAACAGGCAGATTGGCCTTTGATCCCTGAGCCTTGATCCTGTCACCAGTGTATCAGGTGGATCACTGCTGTCCAGTTCACCTGTTGGTGATGGTAATGTTATGGTTGATCAGTGTACACACCCCACAGGGTTGCCTACACACCTACAGTGCTTGGCTAATTATCTGAGAATGCTTTCGGAAAGACTGGGGCTAGTCTAAGCTTAACAGTAACTAAGAAAATGTCAAAAGCATCCTACAGAAATATCACTCAACGCCGTAGACGTCCAATCAGCAAAAATTGATTGAAAGGTGTTAACACAAAGGTGAAACAAGTCATACCCTCGCTCACTCCTAGAACTACACGTTACACACGGATTCTTCTTTTATAACTTACAACCTTAAAGCACTTATCTCTATTGCGCACACACCGTAGCCACCCCACATTCGTCTAGAAACCTACGTTCTGATTAAAAAAATTAAAAAATAAAAACACCTTTAAGACGGATCTTCACATCTGAAAGCCTCTACAACCTCATATACTTGGTCAGTGCAACAACAAAAAATGGCTCGCAGAACAAAAAAGGAACAGTTCATGTCTGAATCATTCCTGCTGTGTTGCTTTAGCCTGTGGTGTTTCAGTAACGAGCAAATTACAGCATCTCAGTGGACATCCAAAGAGAGCCATTTCTCATGTGGTCTGAAAGCCGCGTTTTTTTTCTGACAGAGATGGATTCAGTGTTATGAAGCTGCAGTGGATCTGATATGATAGCAGAATGGCCAGTTTGCACTTTAAGGCATTGCGTGCGGTTCGAATAGATTTCTTTTTAGACAGATTCCAAGCTTTGTGCATCACATGGTGGCTGATTAAAACGTCTCGATGTATACTGAAGTAACTATACAAAAACCATGTGTTTAAGATCAGGGATGCAACCGGATAGAAATAAGTTACTATTCTAATATCGTCTGATACGAATAATGTGTGGTTTGCTCCAGTAGTCTCATCATCATATCGCTTTATCCTGTATGCAGGGTCGCGGGGAGCCTGGAGCCTAATCCCAGGAGACTTAGGGCACGAGGCGGTGAACACCCTGGACAAGGTGCCAATCCATCACAGAGCACACACACACATGCACACTACAGGTAGTTTGGAAAAGCCACGTAGCGTAATCTGCATGTTTTTGGACTGTGGGAGGAAACTGGAGCACCCGGAGGAAACCTACCAAGCACAGGGAGAACCCAGACCCTGGAGGTGCAAACCACACGCCAACCATAAGCCAAGTGCCGTCCCTGCTCCAGTAGGCTGAACTTAAAATAATAATAAAAAAAACACATTTCTGTAACATTTCTATACATTTATTTTTGTCAAAATTCATGAAAGGAAAGCCCTGATTGTTTAAAGATGCCGCCCACGCAGACCATTCACTTTCAACATTTTACTTTCAACCAGCACCACACTGTGTCTCCTAAGGTCTCCAAAATCTTCATTAGGTTTAAAAATAACTTCCATTTGTTTTGTGCTGCATTTAGTGCTAAAAATACAGCCACTCACTAAATTACACTCACCAGCCCCTACATTAGGTGCACCATGCTATGACTTGCTTTAGACTTCAGAACTGCCTTAATTCTTCATGGCACAGATTCGACAATGTGCTGGAAACATTCCTTAGAGATTTTGATCCATATTGACCATGCGGAATCTCCCACTCCACCACATCCCAAAGGTGCTCTGCTGGATTAAGATCCGGAGACTATAGAAGCCATTTGAGTATAGCGACCTGTTCAAGAAACCAGTTTTAAAACCAGTCGATTTTAGCTTTGTGAAACGGCACGTTATGCTGTGGTCATATAGGAATGGATATGGTCAGCAACAATACTCAGGTAGGCTGTGGCATTTAAACCGTGGTACTAAGGTTGGTACCAAAGTGTGCCAGGAAAATCTCCCCACACCATTACGCCACCACAGCCTGAAACGTTGATAGACGGCAGGATGGAGCAATGCTTTTGTGTTGTCTAATCTAAATTCTGATCCTACCATCCAAATGTCATAGGAGAAACCAAGACTTGTCAGAAAAGGCAACCAAGCTTCCAATCAATCTATTGTCCAATTTTGGTGAGCCCGTGATGAGTCAGAAGAATTCTGAAAGTTCGATAGGAATTTCCTCATGGAATCTCCATCCGTAATGGAAACCTTGGAGAAGTAGACGAGGCAGAGTAACTGGTTGAGGAATCATCATAGTTAGAAGACACCTAACCTCTAGCTGGTTCGATTTTAAATACAGATATACTCTAGATAGTGGCACTGCTTTACATTACTAATATTAATCTAAAAGACAGTGTCGTGATCATTTATCCAGCATGATAATGTTCCACACTATTAAACATGATCACATGCTTGTGCAATTATACCATTTTATCGCACATGCTCGTTTTTAGATTTTTTTTTGGAGCCAAATTCCAGCCCACAGCCGTCCTAATAACTGTAGTGGTCACGGTACACAGTGCCTTACTTCCCTTCAGCATCGGGGCTGCCGTGCTTCAGATTAACCTCTGTCTTGCGAACGCGACTGCTTATTATGTTCGCCATCATAATTGCTTTTAAGTCATGCGTGACATATAAATGAAGCCAAGAATGTGTGCCAAGGACAAAGGCAGACAGCAGGAGACAATTAAAGGGCCATTAAATGGGACATGCTAACGCTATTTAAGGAGGAGAGAACCAGAGAGAAAGAAGAAGTGATCAGAAAGGAGATGAGGAGGTCAAGTGGGAGCGAGAGCTTTGAAAGTGAGATCGAGAGTGAGAGATTATGAAAGAGAATAGTTTTAAGTAGTAGTAGTAGTACTAGGATGGTTGATCTAGTAAATGCTGTACATTATGTCGTCTTATGTCATTTCCCTAAAGCTAAAGGTGAAAAATACATGGGTGGGAGCTAACTGAGTAAATTTACTTAGTTACTCTACCGAAGTAAATATCTCACCTATTTGTGCTTTACTTGCATAGTTTCATTAGAAGATACTTTTCACTTTTTTTTACAGCAGTGTGTAGTACCTGAAGCGGGAATTTGAAGCCACCTGCTGACGGACTATATTATGCATGATTGCGTGTCTTGCCTTTCCTTCGAGACACACCTAATAACCTAACTGGTGTTTCAAATCAGAAGCAGACCCTGTCTGGTTGCAGACAGAGACGAAAACAGACCGGTTACAATCGGAAAACTAATACAAGCCCTGTACTTTTGATACCGAACTGTTCTCTCTCTCTCTCTCTCTCTGTTTTGCTACACATGATCCAGACCCTCTCTGCCCTCCGGACCTGTCTGACTCATCGTGGTGTCCCGCTCCTGGTTGGAGATCTCGTCACACGGAGGTCCTCTGTGGTCTGCTTGGGATGAGAGTGTTGACTGGGGTAACCATGAATACGGTCCTGGCCTCAGCAGATGCAGACAGCATTTGTCTGACGACTTGTGACTGCAATCACTCAATAGTTCAGGACAGAAATTCCTACAAACAGGGCCTCCGAGTGGCGCAGTGGTAAAGCGCTCGTCCTATCATCTGAAGACCGCGAGTTCGATTCCCGGGTGATGCGGTTACCTCTCGCAGCCGGAGGTCTGGAGGGAGCTGATTGGCCGAGCTGTCTCAGAGGAGAGGGATGAGAGGTACTTAGTGCTCCCACATTAATCACGGCTCTACAGCCAATCAGGGGCGTCTGTGAGCTCACGCAAGCGGAAGGAGCGGATAGCGCTGCCCTCCCAGTGTGTTACGCCGCCCTCAACGTTGGCGTCATGTGGTTTCGGAGGAAACGCGTGATATTCTTCGGTCCTCCCGACTGAGTGGTAGTAGTAGCTTTAATGTGGTGACGGGGAGGAACTGGACACGACTAAATTAGGGAGAAAATCTGAGAAAAAAATAAATAAATAAAAAATTATTCCCACAAACAGTTTTGTACCTCAACCTCAGGGATTCCATGTTGAGTCCGGTTCCTCTCAAGGTTTCTTCCTATTGCCATCTCAGGGAGTTTTTTCCTCCCACTGTCGCCGAAATCTGCATTACCTCGCGCATTTCAAACTAGTTTTTTTTTTTAAGAATTTTGGATTCTGTAAAGCTGCTTTCCGACAATGACCAGTGTTAAAAGCGCTATATAAACAAAATTGAATAGAACAGACAGAAGCAAGCTTATGATTTCAACTGCCGTGCTGCAACCATTCAGAAACACCATGTGATACGCGATAACGAATACCGCATTATGTTTTAAATGAACACCATTGTGTTTTCAGTTTTGATGCTGTTTTTTTGATTTATTAAGTGTTTTGCACTTCAGAGCCACCATACATAAATAGACTCAAAGACTTCTTTTTAATTATTATTAAACTTTGTCTGCAGTGCCGTTTTCACTGTGCTAACAAATATTAAAAGTTCTGTATTTAACTTTTTTTTTTTTTTTCAACAATGTGACATGTCTGAGAGTTCACTTGGTCTTACAGTAGGTGGAGTTTAGTTGTACCAATTGCATGGTGAGAATTTACCAAAATTTTCATCAAAATCATCTTACAGGTCCCATGTGTTACTATTTCTGTGTTTTACACTATTAGCAGTTAGTGTGTTGATGCTCCAGCTGAAATGTCTCTCGGATAATGCATTTGTTTTTAAAAATTTATTTCACTTGTTTCGATGTTTATGCAAATGAGCTACTGCTAAGCCCCACCCCTCCAGAGAACTGCAGAACTGAGCAACAAAGCTGGAGGAGGGGATCTTCTTAGATGAGGTCACAATAGGGGAAATCTAATCTAACTGGTTTGTTTAAGCCAAGACAAAAATAATAATAATAATAAAAACAGTGATTTTTTTTTCACTTAAAACTTTACTAAAAAGTTAATTTTATACAATAGGTGTCCTTTAAATAATATTTTATTGATTACTTTTAATGATGTTTTTCTGCCAATTTATTAGTGTTTATTTGATTAAATAAATTTATGTTTATGTTTAAACTATTGTTTTCAGGGTAACACTAAAGTTTTGGTCATTTGTTTATTTAAAAGTGTCATGATATGATATTTTTGCCATATCGCCCCCTCTGGTTGGGAGCTGCAGTAAAAACCAGAATCTTCTTTTTAGCCGACATTTCCATTTGGCATTAAAGAACGATGAGAGAGATGAACAATGGATTGATGATTCAATGGGCGATACTTCTACCACATCACTCGTCCCTGCTCGAGTCTGACCTCAAGAAATATTTAATTACGAAACACAGTCTAAAGAAAACCTCCCTTCTGCCTCTCATCCCCATATAGGGCTTCCAGCCCACACACTAACGCTGACACACAGTTAGCCATCGCTTCTTTAAAAAGCTAATAGAAGCACCCACACACACTTCACTGCTTCACCAAAAATCAGAGGTTCTCCTCTTCTTCTTTTTTCTTTCTTTTCCTAAAGCTACCGCCCTTCACCTTGAATCCTCTCCTCTCTGCACAATGTGACTGTGATTCGCACAGCGGTGGCAGAATCGCACAGCCGGAAGCAGAGAGCAAAAGCGAGCAAAAAATAGTGTGTGAGAGAAAAAGGAGAAACGCAGAAGTAGCAGACGGATGCTGAAAAATCAAGAGCGTCTTTCGGTACGACCCTGGAGTGACTCAGCTCGGTCCAGACGTCACTGCCTCCTCCAGGGCTGTTTAGAGCCGCAGGGCCTCGCGGGCATCTCGAGCGCTGGGCTCAGGGTCGGGTTAGGCGAGCCGGAGGAGGACGTGTGTCCTTGAAAGGCTCATTAACAGATCGGGGCAATTCCACGCAAATGTCAACTAAAGTATAGAGAGAGAGAGAGAGAGAGAGAGAGAGAGAGAAAAATTGAGAGCGCAGGGGGGAAGAACGTCTAAATCGCCCACTTGGGTCTATATTTAACTTTTGTTCATTTTTAGTTTATTCTGATGGTGAAGGCAGTGGGTTTTTACTGTCTAACTGGCCGAGCTCTTCAGTCCGACCAGGATTTAAAGACATTTTTCTCAATTTAGAGACATGATCCATATCCTTTTGGTTTCCAAAAAAAGCCCTCCATTCACAAAGCAATGTAGCACTATTATACAACATTAGCATTTCCTTACTGTCTCCTAAAGGAGCTTACAGTGAATGGAAACACTTACAGTGCTATGAGAAAGTATTTGCCCCCATCCTGATTTTTTACTTTTTTTTGCTTTACATATTTTTCATATTTATATGATTGAGATCATCAAACAAATTTTAATATTAGAAAAAGATTCATTCATCATCATCTTGTATACTGTTTATCGGGGCCTGGAGCCTCTCCCAGGAGACTTACGGCATGAGGCAGGGTACACCCTGGAATCAAATACAGGGCACAAACTCAAACACATACACACAAAACAGGCAATTTGGGAATGCGATTAACTTGATCAGAATATGTCTCGGGACTGTGAGAGGAAACTCACCAAGCACTGGGAGAATACACAGAGATAACACAAAACAAATGTTTTTACATGACGATTTGATTTATTAAGGTGGAAAAAGCCATCCAGACCTATCTGGGCCTATGTGAAAAAAGTAAATCAGTTATTACTGTAGGTTTAGGGGGCAATAAGATTTTAAGATGACATAAGATCAGGCAGGTTTGGACAGCTTTTTTCTGCTTAATAAATGAAATCGTCATGTAAAAACTGCATTTTGTGTTTACTCCCGTTATCTCGGTGTAGTTTTTTTTTTAAAGAAAAGTAAAAGTAAATAAACATTTGTTTATTTATTGGGGGGATCTCTGTGTAATATTAAATTTTTTGATGATCTTAATCATTTAAGTGTGACAAATAGGCAAAAATAAATAAATAATTAAGAAGGGGGCAAAAACTTTTTCACAGCACTGTATGAAGGAAGATTATTTTAAGATTATGAATGATTTTATTCACAGTCCTGATCCAGGATTCTGCAGCGAGGACGTTACAACCATCACCTTATTTCAAACACAGCTATTTCCTGTTTTTCATTAATCAATTTATCTACTTGAACGTGGAATCAATCATGGACATACTGTATAACGTAAGGTTTCGCCTCAGGTTCCGAAAAACTCGGGAATATTTTTCCCGGAACACACTCAGAGGATTAGCCCCGTGATCCTGCTCAGAGAATACGACCGGTTTA
Source organism: Clarias macrocephalus (assembly GCA_011419295.1). Taxonomy (NCBI): domain Eukaryota; kingdom Metazoa; phylum Chordata; class Actinopteri; order Siluriformes; family Clariidae; genus Clarias; species Clarias macrocephalus. Next base: position 45,007 of record JAAGKR010004218.1, on the reverse strand, counting down.
ACCCTCTTGGCTCCCGGGCACAGAAAAAGCCTCATCTATGCTCTTAATACAAGGGTGTCACCACGACACTTCAAATAAGTTCTTAGCCAGCTAATAAGGATAGCTGCGCTTATGCTACGAGGGCCGTCAAACCGGGACATTTTTTGGATCATGCAAAATAACAGAACACTGTTATGAAAATAAAAACTCCCTTTATAACCCCTATATAATCCCCTCCTACATACAGTATTATGCACTTATCCCAGAGTTTCACTAGTGCTAATGGATACCAACAATGTGGTGGTATCAGTTTCCTCAGTACGCTGGAGAGATGATCGGACTTGTGCTGAGAAAATGATTTGCCCTGACGAAGCACAAAGACAATCTGAACCGAAAGTGTCAGCAAAACAAAGTTAGAAAATCCAGAGAACATAAATGGGGCTCCTGGGAAACTCATTCGTCTTGTCATGTGGAGATCGCGGGTTTGATTCCTGGGTGACGCTACGACCGTCCGTAGCCGCAAACCTAGAGAACAGATTGCCCGTGCCTCTCAAGGAGGGAGGGAGGGATACCATGCTCTCGCTCGCACATCATCCATAGCGACACGTGTCAATCATGAGAGCATCTGAGAGCTCACGCAAGGGGAAGGAGTAGATAGCGCTTTGAGCAAGTGTGATCATACGATAAACGATAAAGGATGGCTTTTTGTGGCTTGGAGGAAGGATGTGTGAGCCTGAGCCATCCCTGGTTAGGGGGACATCTGACCGGTCTGACCACTGTGATTATCTATCTGAGTGATTATTTGGAATGGGTCCGACCTTCAGCCAGCGCAAGGAAGAGGAGAGTGTCAGGACGAGAGAGATGTCGTTAATACAGAGAGAGAGAGAGAGAGAGAGAGAGAGAGAGAGAGAGAGAGAGAGAGATGTAAGAGAGGAACCACAACATCAGCCAGGATGCTCCTTAGAGAGTCAGTGCAGAAGCAACATGTAAGATGGACAGACGGATATAAAAGCAGGACAGGTCAGATAGACAAGCAACTTCTACAGGAAAGTCTAAATGAGACAGGTTTTAGTCTTCCTTTCCCGGGACAACCCTCAAGAGAGCCAGTTTCATCAGAGCGTTTGATAAGTCTCGGGACTGACCTCGAAGATACTGTACGTACTTGAAGAACTGACCTTGATGTCTTGAGGTATTCATGATGGACATAATCCAGTCTGTGTGATTTCTCCGTCATGAAACCAGACGTAAAGAAAAACCTTTGAATTAGAAGGTGTGTCCAAGATTTTGCCTGGTGCTGTATTAAGAGGTCAGTGGCTTAACTTGAAATGGCTGTTATCATCCTGCCATTGAAAGCAAGGTGCAGAAGACACACACACACACACACACATACATTGATCAAGGGATTCGACTGATCCTAAGGACACAATGAAGCCCATCAGCTTAGTTTTAATCAACCTTGTCACCCTCAGTTCATTACATCCTGACTATCTGCCACTGCAATCAGCTTCTCCCTCTCATACACACACACAGAGGGTATCGATTCCATCAGACTCTTTTTTTCAGTTCGGCATCCATACCTGAGAGTCCATCAGACCCTTTGATTAGCGGCATCCATACCTGAGAGTCCGTCACGCTGATCTGAGAAACGTCTCCGATCGATAAGACGTGTGTGTGCATGAGCGAGTGAGTGAAAGGTTAATAAGTTCAGGTTTAGACACTGAACGTATGAGAAGCGTTCAAGCCAAAGCAGGACTTTTAATTGTGCAGAACAACAGAACACAGTTATGAGAGTGAAAACTCCCTTTATTTCTCTATATAATCCCCTGCTACACTAATGCACTTATCCCAGAGTTTCACTAGTGCTTGGATTCCATCAATGTAGAAAGTTTTCTCAGTACGCGGGAGCCATGATCGGACTGCTTGTCTGATTCATGTCTGAAACGCCGGCCTCCCAGGAACTCCTTTAATGTGGAAATGGCTTGGAGGTCAGGACTATACAGGGGATGTGGCAGTAACTCCCAGCGGAAGTGGCGTTGGTGAATGAATGTGTGTACAGACTGAAGTGTCTCTTTCGCAAGTTGGTGACGAGTTATCCATCGATTTTCAATGATCGAGTGTTTCCACTCGCTCAATGTTCCACGGAAATGACTGCAGGGATCACCATTCACGGACATATGATCTTCTCGTCACCGTACCGTGTCCCAGTTTGACCTGAACACCCCTCGTATTACAAGGCGGGTTTTTAAATAGCTAAAGCATGCAAAAATTAAAGAGAGAAAAAAAAGAGGGCCAGTGGTAAAGCACTCGCCCTATCACCCGGAGATGGCGAGTTCGATTCCCGGGTAATGCTAGAGAGAGAGCTGATTGGCCGAGCTCTCTCAGAGGGGAGGAATCAGAGGTACTTTGTGCTCCCACATTAATCACGGCTCTACAGCCAATCAGGGGCGTCTGTGAGCTCACGCAAGAGGAAGGAGCGGGTAGCACTGTCCTCCGAGTGTGTTACGCCGCCCCCAACGGTGTGTGAGCGGACAGTTCGAAACAATGCAGTCGGCTGGCGTCACGTGGTTCGGAGCAAACACTTGATAGTCTTCGGCCCTCCTGGCCTTAATGTGGGAGCCTAGTGACGGGGAGGAGTTGGACACGACTAAATTAGGGAGAAAATCAGGGAAAAAATCCCCCCCTTAAAAAAAAAAGAGAAAAGGGAGGATAAAGAACGGAAGGAGGAGGATAAGTTGGATGGAAAGGTGATGAAGAAGGAAGAGAAGTAAAAGCAGCAGCGGAAAGAATTCCTTGGCATCGTCGCTGTAACGGTTTTAACCGCATTTTCAGCACGATGAAGTGATTTCATTAGTTTTGCCTTTTCAAAATAGTGTTTAAGCATTTCAAACGAGTGTGTATTCAAACCACAGACAGAAATCATGTGGACACAGTCAATCTTTTGACATTGTTCCTCTATGAGCAAGATCCAATTTTGTCCATATCCTCAGCGAGATGGTTAGTGAAACGATAATGGAAAATGAACGATCATTTCATTTTCTTAATATTTTTAAGTTCTGGCTGAACGGATACAGATGTCTCCACCTTTTCCTCTTTAAGCTCACTGCGGTAGAATAATGCAATCACTGTTTACAGACTTTTTACCGTTACCCATTTGCCATTAAAATTTGACTCGGAGCAGGGGATAAGCTGGACTTCTATACTCTTTCATCAAACTCTGTCATAAATCATGCTTTCACATAAACGCTTCCATTAGATGAGGAGATTCAGAGTAATCGTCTCAGCGGAGCTGCAGAAAGAGAAACAATCTGGCGTCACCCGCATATTGATCGATGTAATCGCAATTGTGAAACGATCGTTTGTTTCTAATTCAGAAAATACAGGGTGATTCACTCGAAAGAGGCCCCGAATATTCTGTGATAAATCTCGCTAGGACCAAGCAATCTGAAATAAAACAACTTACTGTACAATGTGCCCCTCCAATGTGTCTACAGAGCTTCGAACACTGGTGGTCCGATAAGGTGGGCGCCAGACAGCCATCGTGCTGTTTAACGCCTCGCGCTCCTTCTCATCAGGGTGGTGGGTCACCAATTCGTTTAAGGGAAGTCAGAGTGAATTTAGGAAGAAATATCGTGTTTCTGAAGTACCCTTAAAGAGTAGGAAAACATCCAACGTGAAATTGCTCCTATTCCCCCAGATATCCTTGCCAATAAGTTGAGGAACAGGGAGCTCTGAGTCTAAATGTGCCTGGCAGTAAATGGAGGTCGCGCCAGCAAAGCATGTAATGCAACTGATCACAGGTATGTCGTTGGTCCAGATTGCTTCATCATAGCTAGAGTTGTTACAGAATATTTGGGACATCTTTCGAGTGAATCACCCTGTATAAGCAACACGCGGCATTTAAATGCTGGATAGATGCTTCTAGTTTGAATCCTATTAAGAAATATAGCTGCTTGAGTCAAGTCAGACAAACTTTAACGCTCCTGAACTGAACTGAATCACTCTTTTTATTTCACTCCTCCTCCAAATGCGCCATTTCAGTGTCTATGTAAATGAGCCACAGACGAGCCAGGGAAGGGGTGTATTCTTTTATGAGGTCGCAATGGGGGGGGAAATCTACTTGGTTCATTTAAGCCCTGGTCAATACAAACCCTGTTAAATTGGTTTTAAAGGACAGGGTTTTAAAGTTAAGTGAGACTGAGATCTATCGGTGGTGGTGATGATGCTACTTGCAGGACTCCGACCGAAGGCGGCGCACAATACAAATAGGGAACATGTAGGGAAGATAGAGTGTGTGGACGTGCCGGATAAAAGCAGACAAAGATTTGAGATACAGAACAAGACAAGATCAGCTTTCGATAGTTTTTAAGGAAGGCTGGTCTGGGCCAGTGGTGGCTCAAATGGTTCAAATGGTTAAGGATGTGGGTTACTTCCTTAGGTTGGAAGGTTGGAGGTTTGAGCCCCAGCACCACCAAAATCCTCCGCTCTGACCCCAGATTCCTAACTTGGAGATGCAAAAAAATTCTTTCATTGTGCTGTAAGGGACATGGGACAATTAATAGAATATTAGTTTATATTATTATACATCTGAGCAGCTGCTCAAGGGCCCAACTTGTGGGGTTTGAACCTGGGACCTTCCGAGTCACAGTCCAACACCTTAACCACTGAGTCTAACAAGACAACTCTGACATCTCGTTAGAGAGAGACAGAAAGAGTGCGTGAGATATACTATAGAGAGACAGGTTGTGATTGAATTTCACCAGAACTTTACTTTTTGTCGCAGTAACTCCAGAAGTTACTTTTTCTCCCTCCTCACCGAGGTACTGCCCCCGGGGCAGTTCACCCACAGCACACGGAGGGTAAATATTTCACCTGTGTAGGAATCTACAAGCCGAGTCATACAGAACTTCACTTTAGAAAAAGCTGTTTCTTCTCCTACATGGTTATGAATGAACAGGCAGACTGGCATGCACACGCGCACACACACACACACACACACACACACACACACACACACAAATACACAGGCAAAAATGCTGATGAGGTAACAGTGCGTTCTTTCATACAGAAGAATCCCGGCGGGATTAGAGAGAGAGGTGCCGTACCTGCTCTCGCTCACTCAGCCCTCTATTCATGCGTGTGTTATTTGTTTGCGCGTTGCATGTCCGCGCACAGAAGCGCACTGTTAGGCCCAGATCTGCGGTGCTGCTTTGACGCATGTGGTGTATGCGAGTGTGTACTTGAGCAACACCCATCTGTTTAAATTTGAGCCAGAGTTGAATTCTTTGGCCTCGCATATACACACAAACGTATACCTTTGAGGCCGGACGCTCGCGTATCAAACGCTCGAGACTGTGAAGGTCGTTTGGTTAAAGGGTGTGTGTTGAGGTGTATGGAGGGCGCAGATCCTTCTGTCTGCCAGGCAGAAACAGAGGGGCCATGGTACTGTAACATTCGCCGCGAGACCTCGGGGTCGCCTCCTGCTGACTCCGTCCTGAGCTCCAACAGGGGAGTGGTGGAGTGACGGCTTCTGGAGGAAGTCTACTACGGGAAAGGGCAAATGGTGCAGTGTACGGTACACGCTCATGCAGGTGTCACCAACTCACATGCTCAAATGTGCAAATGAAGAGAGACGGAGACTTGACCGCTGCATTTACAAGCATTGTGACAAATTAAAGGCTGTTTTCATCTTAAGAGGAAAAAGATTTTATCTTCTGTTCTTGTCCAGTGCTTAAGACATGGAGGTTCACGAGACTCAGGAAGGTGAGCTCTGGTCATCCCATGCGCTGGAATAGTTTGTCCTGTACATCCCACAGATACTTGAGCAAATTGAAACCTGGGGAACTTGGATTTATCGATTTAGTTCATCTTTCATTGCTCCATGGTCCAGATCTGACGTTTAGTTGCCCGCTATAGGAGACTTCATGGGTTCAGCATGGGCAATGTGACCGGTCTGCAGCTACCCAGCGCAAAACAAACAGTAGCAAGCTGTGCATTAGTAATCAGGCCTTCATGTCAATCAGTGTGTCTCGGGTACGCATGTCCCTGTCTCTGCTTGACCGGTTGTCCACTTTTACCAAGTCCTAACTACTGTGTACCAGGACAATCCACAAGACCTGCTGTTCTAGGGATTCTTTGTCCCTCAAGGGGCTTGATACTCAAGATACTCAGACTTGGAAGCAGGACTCATTTGTCCTGCTTCCAAGACGTCAATGTCACAAACCGACTGCTTGCTTTGCTGCCTAATATATCCCACACCTTGAAAGGTGCAACATGATAATCAACATTATTTTACAGTTCCATGCAAAATCCTGAGCCACCCTTTATTTCTTCACGTTACATTCAGCTAAAGAAAAGGGAACAATTGTTTACTGCGACAAGCTGCAAAGTGCATAAAGATATAATTTTATATATCTATAATAGGCTGCTTATGTAACAATCTTAGCACAACCTTAGCCTGTTCCGGCTGATCAGCATTCAGGATCATCGGTATACTAATCACCGGCCTGATCGTCTGTCATCATCTGCACCTGTTTCTCACTGGTCCGTGCCTTGATTCATTGGTCACTATGTGGATTAACAAACAAAACCATTCCTCTGAATCTGCTCAGGTGCAGGGACTAGACTGAAAATAAGAGCCAAAAACAAGATCTGAAAAAAAACGTCTAAGCAATCTGGAAACAAAATATGAAGAAATGAGGGGTAGCACGAGACTTTTGCCCACGTCATCTGTCAGGGGTTTTAATGTTATGACCGATCGGTGTGTAGAGGCAATGCTTGTTTCTCGCTGTATCCAAAAACATTTATTGAAAAAAAAAAAAAAAAAAGACATTTTACATTGATTCTGTTTCTTTTAATTAACCAAATAAAGGAAGTTTTTTTTAAACAATGTTTTCATCCACTGACCTGCATATAACTAAGGCATGTGACTCATGTGTTGACTGATTTGTATCTGAAAAAATGTTACTCCCACTTTCCTAGACAGAACTTCTGCAAGCATGAATGCTAATGAACATTTCCTAAAAGAAACATGAAGATGGCTTGAGAGTGTTAACATGGGTTTGCACCATGAGGAAAAAAATCTCTCTCTCTCTCCATCTCTCCGCTTCCGATTTCCAACAGCTGTTACGTTATTAGTCACGTCTCGAGGGAAAATCAGGTCACGTAATTACACATAATAGTCAGCAGGTTGGCTAAATTCTTGCTTCAAACACTACACACTGCTGTCGTTTGGTAACGCGATGTCATGTAGAAATGTAGGGTAAAGGTACAGCAAGTCCTCTACATATGAACTTGTTTCGTTCTAAGAGTTCGTTCGTAAGTCCAATTTGTTCGTAAGTCCAACAAACATTGTCTAGGTACTATTATACTAACATGATATGACTATACACAATACAGTATATTACAGAAAGAACGAACAAAAAAAAGACGTTAAGACGTTAGCTTCCACACCTCCTGGGCTCGCAGACGATGCACGCACGTGACAATACAGTATATGCCGGACATGTTCGTATCTTCGAAAGTTTGTAACTCAAATGTTCGGATGTCGGGGACTAAATTACTGGTCAGATATTTACAGTACCTTAAAGCGGAGTAAAAGTAAAAAGTATCCGCTAATAAAACTAATCCGGTAATCCAGTACAGAGATGTGAAATATGTTTTCTTTAAGTACAGTAACAAAGTAAATGCACTCAACTACAACCACCTCTGGTTACTTCTTGAACCGTCACAATGGCCTCATATCACTGAGCGGATGTGCAATTAGTGCCGCGTGTTGAAGGGGGGAAAAAAAAGTCAAACTTTGTTGTAATTATTTATTTATTATTATTTTTTTTTGTCTGCATGTAGCTTAGACTCATACAAACACACTCACGCATACTGTACATTATTACACAAGGCCAAAGGATTTGCTTCTTAATTCTGTCTTTTTGTGTTGCTTTTCCAGACATAAAGCCACCAGGAAGTTATCTGGGTCGACGACCGAGTCTGTCCTCACAGGATTGCGTGCGGTTCGGTGGCTCGACCATCAAAGGGTACATAATTAGCAAGTCCATATCTGACAACTTTGTCTCTGTTGTTGCTTTGTCAGGCGACTTCCTGACTTGCACATTCTCACACACACACACACACACACACACACACACACACACACACACACACTCAAGCTTTTTAAGTAACAACTGGCTTGATGAAAACACTAACCTGCCAACACTTAAAATGAAAGCCTGCTAACATAACAGAGCACAATTAAATAAACATCAGTTATTTCTGTAAATCGGAAAGAAGAGACGTGACAACGGCACTCGTAATGGCGGCGGGAAAAGTTGTTTATCGTGTCGCCTACCTGAATGTGAACTTTTTTTTTTTTTTTTTTACGTGATTCATTTCCTTGTGCGTCAGGCTCGACTAGAACTTTATAGCCATACGTCAGCCGAGACGCTGGAGAGACGGACCAAAAAAAATGCTCACGATGAAAAAAAAAGACGGCACATTGATAAGTGTCATTCATCCATAGTGTCTCTAAGGGTGGCCACATGAATTAGGCTTGTCTGGCTCATGAACACCTCACATAAGCACTGATTTTTAATTATAACATAGTTATATAATTCTGAAACAGGTGGCTTAGAGGTTAGCACTTTCCCTTTCCACCTTCAGGGTCTGGGTTCGATTCCTTTCCAGGTTCGATTCCCGCCTCTGTATGCCTGGAGTTTGCTTGTTCTCCCTATACGTGGTAGGTTTCCTCAGATAGTCCAAATAAATGCAGATTAGGCTAATTGGTGTTCCCAAATTCGCCCGTAGTGTGTGAGTACGTGTGCCCTGTGATGGATTGGCACCCCGTCCAAAGTGTATCCCTCCTCGTGCCACAAGTCTCCTGGGATAGGCTCAAGTGTTGGAAGTGAAGGAGTAAGCGGTACAGACAATGAGTGCAAGTAATTTGAGTAATTTAGAAACAGGATGCAAGTTCTTACATGTGCGGGAACTGCGACAAAACGACTCGGTGAACAGGACAGAGAAACGGCGGTCTTAACCCAATACGAGAGCATAAATTGTGTTTGCCCTGCCTAAGACTGAGTGCAAATTAGGTGGCTACCCTTCAATTCCCTATGGCAGAAAAGCATAATTGTGTTCCTTTTCGGTCTAAATGGTGTCTAACGAGAACCCATAGACATGGAGTAGTCATTATACAATTACCATGCTAGCAAGAGCCTGAAAAATAGGTTAATCAGCTTCTCGAAACGTGTCTATTAATACAACCAAAAATGAGGCTATTTGTGCATACTGTAGACAGAAATTCAGGTTTTATTCAGTGTATTCAGCGCTCGTGTGAATGGTGAGACGAGTGTGAGACACAGAGCGAGATGCAGATTATATCGAGGCATGATGTAAAGTCATCACTCCACCTCTCCTGGCGTGGTTTAGGAAAACCTGAGTAATTTTACACACTCCTTTCACAAACCTGTCAGATTTACAATCACAGCTCAAGCAGGATTTTATATATACAGTACATACAGTACAGACCAAAAGTTTGGACACACCTTCTCATTCAAAGAGTTTGAATTTGTATTATGGCAAGAAAAAAGCAGATAAGTAAAGAAAAACGAGTGGCATCATTACTTTAAGAAATGAAGGTCAGTCAGTCGGAAAAATTGGGAAAACTTTGAAAGTGTCCCCAAGTGCAGTCACAAAAACCATCAAGCGCTACAAAGAAACTGGCTCACATGCGGACCGGCCCAGAAAAGGAAGACCAAGAGTCGCCTCTGCTGCGGAGGATAAGTTCATCCGAGTCACCAGCCTCAGAAATGGCAGGTTAACAGCAGCTCAGATCAGAGAGCAGGTCAATGGCACACAGTGTTCTAGCAGCAGACACGTCTCTAGAACAACTGTTAAGAGGAGACTGTGTGAATCAGGCCTTCATGGTAGAATATCTGCTAGGAAACCACTGCTAAGGACAGGCAACAAGCAGAAGAGACGCATTTGGGCTAAAGAACACAAGAAAGAACGCAATAAAGAAAACTCGCTGAATGACAAGGGGTGTCAAAACTTTTGGTCTGTACTGTATATATAAAATCTGTAAACCTTAATTCATTCCAGAGACGAGTTCTCAAAGTGAAATTTTGTATTCTGAAAAGCATTTTTAAAAATAAAAGAAATAATGTAAATGCAGAAACACTGTTCCAGCCTCCCAAAAATATTCTCGATATTAACGATTTTTAGTTTTTGCATAGAAAAACAATCTAAACATTTATAAAACACATGTAAATGAAGTCCACATTCCGGCTACAAAACTGAAAGTGGTTCCCTGTTCTTCTTGCTCAAGTCAAGTCAAGTAGACTTTTATTGTCATTTCAACCAGGACCAAGGTGCTACGAACAACATAAGTTAACAAGATAAATGAATAAAATTAACGAGCGATATAAGAAACCTAATTAGTTGACTAGCTGAGACGAGACGCTGACATTTTTGACGTCTTCGCAAACATTCTTGGGACCCATGGTGCTACAGTACATCTTCACTAAATCTTGCACAAAATGCACAAAAATCTATATATGTGTAAACTCGCTTCGCTTGCCTTTCCACTGATGCAAACCAGTTATGAACGGCTTCTAGACATACGTGCAACTTAGCCGGTGTTCGGTTCGGTTGGGTTTAATTACCCAAATATCTGGAAATGGCCTGGAGTGAGGTCAGGACTATACGGTTGATGTGGCAATAACTCCCAGTCGAGTTCCTGTCATATGCACGTGAATGTGAATAATGGTGTGTATATACTGTAGTTCACAGAGACAGATGTGTCTCTTCTGCACGTTAGTGACCAGTAATCCGTCTATTTTCATGGACCAGGAGTTATACTCGCTAAATGTTTACAGGAACAACTGCAGTGGGCTCTGTGCTACCTCGGCTGGGATCGTCGGCCGTCTGAAAAACGTTTGCACCATTCACATGTTTTCCTGCAGCCAAGAGTCTCTTTACTTTACGGAGCCTGAAGTCTTCTGTGAATGTCAATCAGTTTTACTGCTTCACTCGCAAGAAATTTCATCAAGTCCCAGTTTAACTTGAACGGACCACATTATTTATCATTTAAATTAATCGTCCACTGCATTGCACAAATGCCTATGAGATGCTCTAAGATGTCCAGCATTAAAATATAACACTATTCCACTATTCTATTTTATCTTTTAGCTTCTCTGACCGCTATAACAAACTGTAACGCCAACACCGTAGTCATGTACTTTGCATCAAGTATGTCCTGACTCTCTTCCACACCACCTAGTGGGTTGGAAAAAAAAAAAAAACGTTCATGCAACTGTATGCAAAATCATTTTATTTAAACAAACCTACACAAGACTACAAAAGGTAAATGTAAGATCTATGAATGTGTAGTTTTGCAATAAGAAGCGGTAAAGTAGCTTGTTCGTACACTTGTTTGATTGACTGAACAACTGAATTGGATCACACATCGCTTGTGCCATCGAGTCGTTTACACACAGAATCACTCACTCATCGTCTATATCGCTTTATCCTATGTAAATGGGGGTCTGGAGCCTATCCATGGAGACGGTTGGGTACAACCTGGATAGGGCACACATACATACACACACTCACACACTCATTCACACACTATGGACAATTTGGGAATGTCAATTAACCTAACCTGCATGTCTTTATACTGTGGGAGGAAACCCACCGAGCACAGGGAGCAAACATGCAAGGTGGGAATCGAACCCTCGACCCTGGAGGTAGTTCAGAAAAACAGAAGCATCCCATGATTACTATCAAACACAAACCTGAAAGTTGCGAAACGTACTTCTAACTTTGATAGAAAGATCACTTGATCTGGTTTAAGTAACAAAACATCCACACCAAACCAGAGGATATGCATGGCATCGATCATTCGGAATAAAGTCAGTTTATCTTTGGTTTCTCTCTCACTCACTCACTTATCGTCTCTACCGCTTTATCCTGTATACAGGGTCGCGGCGAGCCTGGAGCCCATCCCAGGAGACTTAACACGAAGTAGGGTACACCCTGGGTGGGGTTCCAATCCCCCGCAGGGGCACACATGCTCATTCATACACCAATGTCTTTGGACTCTCTGAGGAAACCCACCAAACACGGGGAGAACATGCAAACTCCATGCACAGAGAGGTGGTTCCGAAAAACAGATTCATCCCATGATTACTACCAACCATAAACCTGAGAGCTGCAAAACTTAACTCCTATACACACAAAACCAGATGCTATGCATTGCATCGATTATTTGGATAAACTAGTTTAAAATAATCTAAATTAATCAGGCAGCTACATTGATCGATTCACCCCAGTCCGTGCATTCACAAATTCTACAAATGCAAGATTTTATTTTCCCCCTTTCTTTCTTTTTTTAAGTAGAAAATATTCACACACTTCTGCCAATACTTCACTCTCTTTCTTAGTTCATGTGTATGATACTAATGCATTAAAACAAGGACACTGAACAAACAACCACCCCCTAGAAAAAAAATCATAAGAATACAAAAATTATTTTAGCGTTTCACATCAGACAAAACTTGCCCCGCGCGCTGGTGCGCGATAATAACCACTCATGCAGCTGCGCGTGCTCCCGCGCGTGCTTCTTACCGCGAGCGTTTCTTTCCTCCGCGTGCTCCTCCACCACCGAGCCCAACATCACTAACATGCCCAGCTGCGCTTCCTCTCACAGCGTGAAGCGAGATGACGCTCACACACACTCACTCACTCACTCACAGAGAGAGAGAGAGAGAGCGTGTGTGTCTCGCGCTTCTAACCGAAGACCCTCGTGCGTCATTGCGCGCGCCGACACACAGCAACTGCTTTCACACTCAAAGCAAAACATTATACATTATGTCTGGTAAATCCCACTTATTATTAACTAATTAGCGTTAGGAAAGAGTTTTTAAAGGGTTAAAGCTAAAAAGAAGCTGATCAGCTTTAATGTAATCACTGATAATAAAAAAAAAATTATAATAACCCCTTCATTTCTTTAAAAAGTGTAATTTCACAAAATGTTTATATGGTATTGGTTTCCACTGGATCAGTGACTAAATATTAAACAAATGGACAAAATTGATCTAGTTCATGGCAAGATTTTGAATCTACTGTCATTTCATCTTATTACAATCAAAAGGAAAGAGAGGATACAGTAAAGTTTATGTTTACACCTTGTTTACGCCAAGTCATACTTCTTTCGTCGTCAGCCAAGTAAATACACTTAATAATGAATGTTCCGTAATAATCAGAGGGTGAATCACAGACGAGGAATCGCATGAGGAAAAAGTCAATCGGATAAAGATAAAGTTTTGAATTATCCTGTTGCTTTAAAATTCACTTCAGCGCTGTTATTTTAGCTGTGAAAATACAGCGTTTCTAACAGTAGAGTCTTACAACAAAACCAGTGCTAGCCCAAATTTTAACAGGATGTGTAAAAACTTTAACAATAAAAAGTTTCATTCTTTACTTTTGGATCGGGCGTGACAGTGATGATGACAATGTGCTGTTGAAATGGCCACCTGACTTGACCCCTCATGATTTTTTTTCCTCTTCTTTTTCTGGAGTTATGCGAAAGTCCTGGTCTTTATCCCTCCCTCTTCCTACAAGCCTAAAGGAACCCAAGCAGAGAATCATTGAGGCGCTGGAGAATGTTACGCAAGACATGCCTAAGTGTGTTTTGTAGGAGCTGGACTACTGACTTGCGCTTACTGAACATTTGTGAAGTTTTGTGAGATTGGTTATAAAATCTATATCTGTTTGAATACGTTTCATTTCGTTTGCCTAGGACATGTAGTTACTCAGGCATTCATATTTCAAATTATGTTTTTTTGGTATAAATGATAACTTAATTTGCTTTGTCTTTTCTTGGTTGGTTTCCTCCTGGTACTCCAGTTTCCTCTTTCAGTCCAAAGATTAGACATGCAGATTAGGCCAATTGGTATTCCCAAATTTTCCGTAGTGTGTGTAAGTGTGTGTGCCCTATGACGGACTGGCACCCTGTCCAGGATGTACTGTACCCTGCCTTGCGCCTGAAGTTTCCGACGACCCTGTACTCAGAATAAGCAGTACAGAAGATGAATGAATGAACGATTCTAAACATCCCAGACCTTCATTTCATCCAGACCTTCATTTGTTTTAGCCCTCCATGACTCCTCCTCACACAGCTTTACAATTCGACAAACGCAATTAGTAAACCGCCACTCAGTGTTTTGCCCCTTCTCAAAATGAAATTCAATATGAGATGTGATTCTGTGTCAGATTTTTGCCCGTAACTCGTCTGGACAGCGAGCTAATTAGCCCGAAGCCTCAGCTGACCTTCGCTCAGCGAAATACATTCATCCTGACTAAGTAATCTGATGAGAGGTGTGTACAGTTCCATGGCTTTATCCATCTCTAAATAAAGCTAGCACTGGACTTTTGGTGACCCATAGTATCAAATAAGGACACACTCTTGCCTTAATAATTGCAGCGTACATGTAATGTCTTACCCACCCACAAGAGAGTTACATACGGTATGGGAGACGTGGTACTGTATATAGTTACAGATTCACTGTTCATATTAATGCCTCGTACATGACAGAGGTGACTTAAAGGGCACATACTGTACAGAAGTATCTCATTTGTGTGAACGAAAAAAACATGTCCTGCGTTTCATCAATTTTATGAAAGTATGCACTGAATGCCATTCAATTGTATAACACTAATGCAACCTGAAGTGTCTTTAGTGTTGGGGTGGCAGTGTGGTGGAGCAGGTAGATTAGATTAAAGAAGACTTGAAGCACAGTGCGGTGATGAGACTCTTAGCCGCAGTAAAATATTTTAATGGTGGAAACGCTTTTAAAGAGCATGAATGATGTTCCCGGTTGAGGTGTTTCGAAGTCCACTGCAATCGTTTCTGTGAACATTTAGTGAGTAGAGCGCCTGATCCTTGAAAAAGAACAGATAACAGAATATCCGACAGATAACTTGACGCCAACTTGTAAAAGAGACGCATCTGTCTGTGGGAACTGTCCTGGTTCGACTCCTTTATTTGCTGTTTTGGCTAAACTGAAACTCAGAATTTTCAGAATGCCGGAGGAAAGAAAGAAACCCTTTTTATTCTGCACATCATTCAATGCAAGCATTACTTTTTGAGTATAATTGAGAACAGCTCAGGAATTGAGAGAATTGTGACCAAATCATCTTAATCATGCAGAATAACACAATTATTGTGAAATTTCATCACAAGTCCCAGTTTGACTTGAACACACCTCGTAAATCATAATCTAAATTCGGATCTAAATTGGCATCTCTCTCTCTCTCTCTCTCACACACACACACACACACACACACACACACACACACACACACATACACACGTGTGTACAAACACAAGCTTGCAGCATGGACACTGTCCAGCAGCCTTGTTGTCAGTTGTGTGTATGCCGCTCTCGGGTCGTACTGTCAGCACGTGTTTGATAGATGCTATTGGAAACACACTCCACTCCCCTGTGTACAAGTCCTTTGACATTCTGCTCAAACAGCAGGGAGCAGCCAACCAAAATAAACCCAGAGAGAGAGACGGTCAAGCACGAAATACAATCTTCCCCACCCGAGCAGCCACGCCATACCAAAATCAAACACACACACACTCAGACACTCTCTCCTCTTTTTGTTTCTCTCTCTCTGTTTCACATAAACACACATTCCCTGTAATCAAAATGTGTCCAATCAGTCCTGACTTTTCCATTTGACTCACCTGGTTTCCACAGCAACGGGCTGAAAAAGTGCACATCAAGCTTTCAAACAAAGGGCACTTTCAAATGCAGCTTAATGGAGTCTTTTGAAGGCCTGTGAAAAGAGCAAAATGAATAGATGGCAGGGAAGAATGGGGGAAAACAGATAAATGTATGTGGTTGATTAAGTCTCGTGTGCCAACCAAATTTACCGTATAAAGTGGAACGTCTTACATTTGAATTAAAAGGGTGAGTTTCGAGAGGATTGGCTGCCCTTTCAGCTGAGAAGGCATGAGAGCGTTCTTGAGGTTCTTGCACCAAGTGTGTAAAGGCTGAAATGTTTATCTTTTTATTACAAAGCATGACAAGTCTCAATTAAGGTTACTATAGGAATAAGGTTAGGGTACAAGTGTTGTTCGATTATAGTTAGAATAGGGTAGGAGCAAGCATAGGGTGTGTGTGTGTGGGGGGGGGGGGATAGAGTTAATGGTAAAGTAGAGAAAGAAAGTTTAAATTAAAAAGATACATTTGTGGCTCAAGAGGGAGTTAGTCAAGGAGTAGAATTAGTGCTACAGTAAGATCAATGGTAGAGTATGGTCAGAAGAAGCATAGGATTAGTGGGACAGGAAGGTATAAGGTAGAGGAGCATTAAAGTTTAAAGATTAAACTAGGGTTTGTTTTATAGTATTGGTACTGGTCAGGGCCGTTTTGGTTAGAGTGTGAGTAGAGTAGTAGTAAGAGTAGGGTTAGATGTAGAGCAGGGTTAGATGTAGAGCAGGGTTAGTGGTGGAGTAGGGTTAGTGGTGGAGTAGGGTTAGAGGTGGAGTAGGGTTAGTGGTGGAGTAGGGTTGGTTTTGAAGTAGGGTTAGTGTTGAAGTAGGGTTAGTGTTGAAGTAGGGTTAGTGGTGGAGTAGGGTTAGTGGTGGAGTAGGGTTGGTGTTGAAGTAGGGTTAGTGTTGGAGTAGGGTTAGTGTTGGAGTAGGGTTAGTGGTGGAGTAGGGTTAGTGGTGGAGTAGGGTTGGTGTTGAAGTAGGGTTAGTGTTGGAGTAGGGTTAGAGCAGTGATAGAGCAGGGGTAGTGGTTGTGCAGGACAGGGTAAATGGTCACTTCTCTATTTACTTAATATCATTTCAGCTGTTAAATGCAAACTGCTCATCCTGCACATGATCTTGGATGAGAACATCATGAACACGGTAAATTATTCCTTCAGGCACCTTAACAAGTGTTAATTGATTTAACAACAAATTGTATTCATACGAGTGTAAATTTTTGACAGGCGTTTTTGCACTAATGAGAACTGTGAGAAGCTGGAGACACATTCACAACAACCATGTGATGGCGCTGTCTTGCATTTCCAATTTAATGCTAATTAAATTTCTTCTAACAGTTGGTTTCATCATAACAACAGTTGGACCAAATTAAGTCATGTCGGACCAATAATGGACATTTTTGGATGTCAGAACTTCCTCAGTGCTTCAAAGACTTTTAACTTTCCAACGCTATACACACGTGGAGACGCATATAAGATAAAATACCTGTTATTTAAGTATAATTCACACAGTTTACACAAACATATTGTGGTCCCATTTTCAAAATCCGCCTTGTGCAACCGCCAGGGATACCTTCTGCACTGTGCGGTGAATTCCTGCAGAGCGCCAAATGCAGTTTAGTCATTTTAAGCTAAAAGCATTTCAGAAGCACACTGAGGTGTCTGTATGTGTGTTAAGAGGAAACAGAGTGAGTCAGTGATTGGTGAGAGCTGCTCTTTGTGTAGGAGTGAAACATAAAGAGCCTCATTTGATTGCACTTGTGAAAAACACACATCTGTGCTTTCCCCATATGTGTGTATGCGTGTGTGTTTGCGATACAAGCAATTACCAGCAAAAGAAAGAGAAAACATTTGTTACATCATTTGTTACATTTTCACCTTGTCTCTTTTACATCAATGTCTCTCTCTTATAAAAAAAAAAAAAAGGTGGATAAGAGGACCTAGGTTACTCATACGGTTCTACTTGGACCTTTTTCTAAACGCACATCCAGTCTGTAGAACTGACGGTTTCCCCAGTGGGACAAACTGAGGACCATTTAGAGTACTAGAGAGGACAATGTGTGTGAGATGAAATTCTGACAAGATGGAATTAAACAGCCGAAATATGTTTATCTGAAATTTCCTCAGCGTTAAAAGTGCTCATATTGATTGATGTTTTTAGAGTAGGTGGACTTTAATTGCATGCTGAGGGTTTTATATTTTCATTCCCTTAAGTCAAAATCATTTTAAAGGTCACTTATGTTACTATTTTTAACAGTTACAGGTTTTAGAGCTCGCCCAAAATGTGGGTTAATGCTCTAACTGAAATATCACTTAGATAATCCCTTTTTTTTTTACACCTCAAACTGCCTTTATGTCACTCCTTCTCCAAATACACCATTTCAGTGTCTATGTAAATGAGCTACTCCTGAGCCACGCCCCCATTCTTAAAAGAGGTCACAATAGGAGGAAAAAAAATTAATTTCAAGACAATTAAAAAAAATGGAAAAAGAACTCAGGGATCAGGGAATTTCCTCATGCAATTTCCTTTCACAATTTCAATATTGTAATATGCCTGATGCATTAGGTAAGAAAAATATATGTCGATATATGTGATAACCTGAGCATTCAGTACATTCAGGTGATCAGCTGACCTTTTATTATTTTATTACCACATAATAGTGGTAATAAAATAATAAGCCTAGACCTGACCACTTGAAGCAACCCCAGATCATAACACTGGCTCCAGAGGGTTGTACAGTGGCCACACGGGCGTCTCTACCACAACATCCGATACTGATAAGCAAATGTGTCGGATTTGCACTGCCAGTCTAAACAGAGTTATATCTGATCTGATGACTTTCAAATAACAGTGTTGACAGTCATGCCTAAATATCAGATTGGGGAAACACCCCAGATTTGCCTGCAGTCTGAACATAGACTAAGGCACTGGGGCCTAAAAAAGGTTACAATAATGTTTGTTGTCTGTTGTTGTCCATCAAAAGACATCAAGATCCTGCATGCATTTATTCACAAATGAACAATTTATTGTAGCCAATATTTTTGTTAGGAAGTTTTTCAGGAAGCTTAAGGAAACCCAGTAACCCTGGCCGCATCTTTTCTTTACAGTTAGAAAGCAGTATCCATTTAACAACATAAAAGTAATGGATTGCGAGTAACTTGGTCTGCGAGTGTTCAATCTCGCAAGACGAGCAAAAATTTTAAATAAATTTGTACTTAATAAACAAGCGAGGTCTTGTAAGACGAGTAGTACATATATGCCTTATCTGCCGAGTCACATGGTTACAACTGAGCTTATGGTTCTTCGAGCTGCAGAATTGTGGGTAATCGTCTCCCATGCTCGGTCTCGGTGCACGTGCATCACTTGTATCGTTAACATCTGTATATGTGTGTATATACTGTTTACTATGGCATTATGACCATGTGTGTGTGTAAAGCATATATATATTTTTATATTGTGTCTGCAACAATGCAATGTCACATTTCCGTTAAAGTCGTCCAATAACCCTGTTTCTCCTCCTTTCCTCTCATACAAGCTATGATTATTTTTTTTACTTTTGTATGATTAATTTTTATATGAATATTTTTGCTTTGTGGAACAAATAATATAAGTTTCCATTTTTTTAATGGAGAAATTCGATTTGATATACGAGTGCTTCAGATTACAAGCAAGTTTCCAGGAACTAATTATGCTCGCAATCCAAGGTTTAACTCTATATTGATTGAGGGTTGAGGGTTTCCTTTTCTGAAAGGTTCTGTGTAGACACGTTTCGATGGTCTATGATAAAAACATTAAAGGTTTGATGCTTTGAAAAAATATTTTGACTAAACAAGCAGTCTTCCCTGATCACATTTATCATGGTGGATCATGAACCTACCTGTATGCTGAAAACACTTGGACACGAGAGCTGAACGTACACCTTTTTACACACTTCATTGGGATGCCAGTCCATCTCACAACAGCCTTCCTAATAAACATCACAATTACTTTATTTCTTTTATAGAACACAGTTAAATGTTGGCAACACTGCATTCGAGTGTAGAACAGTCCCTACTCTTCCCAGGTACGTGTTTACTAGCAGCTCTGACACACACCTGATGATACTGTGCCCCTTCAGGTTAATTAAACATGTCGATTTGGAATGATGTGCCCCGCTGGAAAGTGTTTCACTGTGACCTCAAGATCAGATGTCGCTCTGAGATGATGCACCTTTCACTGGACCACCGAGAGCCCTTAACTTCAGCATTATAACCAGCTTTGAGTGGAATTATCTAATCCTCCTACACATCCACACGTATAAACACACACATTCACAATCCCTATACAAACATTCAAGTGTCAGAGGTTTACGGTATTACTGAGCTGTTTGATTAGATTTCTGAGATGAAATATAAACTTGGAGAACATTCAATAGCTGTAGCTGTAACATTAGTTTATCATGTTTTAGGTTTATATGAATAAATATATGTACAGTATAGTATTTAGAACTTTTATTATATTTTACCCATGGTGGAAAATGTATACGCCGTAAAAAGGTGCTCACACTGTAGACTCCTTCCGTACACGCTAAAATAAACACACTTGCTGGAAATACAGTATTTCAGTTCAGATTAAATCGATTCTGTTACATTTTTCATGGCAACGGTTCAAGTCTAAATCCTGCTCAGCTTCGAAATTTGACAAACAAGGAGACAGTGGCTTCAAGGCTACAAAGCTAATCCGAAGCGGTGTTTTGCAACACTTAAAAAGAATGTCTTTCAGCTGCCAAAAGCAGATTTTTCAAATACAGAACAGTGCTAACATTGTTTCTTTACTCGTTCCTTTAAACTTAAGCCCCACGCTGTGCCAAGTCGAGCTGAGAAGAGCCTTTTTACTGCGAGAGAGTGGCCTGAACAGATGGAGCATTGGTTGGAAATAAGCTGCGACTTAATTTAGACACTGCACTGATAGATAGCATCGGCGAGCCAGGGAAAGACCACTTCCTCCCACAATGCCTCAGTCTTTCTAATCAGTGCCAAAAAAAAAAAAAAGTAGAAATAAGAGATGCACTTTTAACCCCAGCACTCTGAAACCTGCTGAATTAATATAAAGGTTCACAGGATGGATAGTCAGGTATGATTAGTGGTACTTTTGATGAATTTTTAATTATAACTCACTATGTATAATGAATCTAATCTAATCTACAATCATATGTAGTATGCTGTATTTAATATAATTTTATTACCTAAGATACAGTCCTGGCCCTAGGTTTTATTACGGTCATCTCAAAAGGAACAATGAAATTAAATATCACCATCATCATCTGGTACTCTTAAAGGGCAAGGGGCTTATCAGGAACGGGGTTTTCACTTAGCACTGGTCAGGGTGTCTCGGTCTACCACGCATCATAAACTACAGGTAATTTTGAAACACCAATTAGCTTACAAGGCATGCCTTTGGATTGTGGGGGAATCCCGAACACTCACTGGGAACTCACCAAGCATGGGGAGAACATACACACATACACACGCCAGGGGCAGATGTAACAAATCACATTGCCTGAAAAATGAATATACTTCTCAGCATTTTTTTTAGTGACATATAAGACGAAGGCTTAGTGGTTAGCGGTGTCGCCTTGCCTGAGTGCATGAAGTTAGCATGTTCTCTCCCACAGTCCAAAGACATGCCTCGTAGGCTAATTGATGTTTCCAAATTGCCTGTAGTTTATGATGCGTGGTAGACAAATTATCACTACGTCACTCGAAAGCCAAATTTTTATACATTACACATTAACTTTCCAACAAGCTAGTTTTGCTAAACAACACTTTGTTCATTTAATGGTTTCATTATAAATTGCTCACACAGAACTAATCCTGGTCGTTAAAAAGAAAAAAACATTCTGGACAAAAGAAAGAAAGATTAAAATCATTTATCTTGTTTACAAAAGGATCACTAGTCTGTTAGCATGTTAAGCCTTTAAGAAGCTGTTACTAGCATAGTGACAGATCTCCGCTCCAACACCGTGCTACTAAAAGTCTTGGTTTATCCTCTGTCAGACCTTTAAACAAGTAAATTAGACACGGATACGACTAAAGCCTAATGTCAGACCCTAATGGCATTATTAAGTATACCACAGGTATATACAGGTTTACGATAATGAGTCTCTTTACAGAGCGATGCTAATCACACAATAAAGTGAACTTATTGTACAACACTTAAACACGACTCAGAAAATGGACTCTAAAGGACTAGTGATCTTTTTTTTTCCATAAGCGCACACACTTTCCTGATGAACTTTTTTTTTTTTGTCTTTTTCTCTCCAACCCATGCAGTAAATCTGGGCCCGTATTCACAAAGCTTCTTAAACCTAAAAGTGGCTCCTAGTGACTAAATTCTTAGAATTATAACATTTTCTTAGAATTTCCCCTTAAATTTAGAACTAATATTTAGTAAAGATACAAATGATTCACAAAACATCTTAGACCTAAAAACAGCTCCTAAGGTAAAAATTGTTAGGAGTAGAGAGGAGAAAAAAAATACTCTCCAAACACTGAATGTAACGCTAAAAGTAAACACTGCTCTTCTGTCCAATTTGGTTTTCTTGTTGTTTTACTTCCTTTCCCTCTTTCTTGGATTGTTGGCTACATACCATCCAAAAGTGCAACTCAAATAGACTGTCCTGCAATCATGTAAATTGTAAAAGGTGAGCCATTTTGCTCCCATCAATCTAAAATACATCACAAGTAATAAAATCAGTATAGTAAATAAATGTAAGAATTAAAATATAGTAACTACTGCGTGGAAATTGGTTGCTTCAAAAGAAGACACATTTTCAACATTTGGCAGTTTAATTAAGATATTTAGCTTATAACAGAAACTTTGAATAAAGTAGCCTGTAGTCATGATTATACAATTTATTCATATACAAAAATTGTGATTTCACTGTCTGTTCTATTATCATATATTCTGTTTTCACAAAGAGCGCATTTCAATACCTTTTGCAGAGGTCAGAGGTTATTTTTTATCAACCAATCACAGTCCATGAATTGCTGCATCATCCCTAGCAACGGGGTCGACCACACCTCCTCACTAAGATAAAGGTTTTTGTACTTTCCTTCCTCAGAGTTGCTCTGAGACGTTTCCTAAATCACTTTTAGTCTACGACTCCCAGCTAGGACTTCTTAAGCTAAGATAGGAGCTCTCTTAGAGAATTCTAAGAAGCTTTGAATGCAGCACTGACTGAAAAGTTTCTCATCCATTTCAAGGAAGTTTGTGTATGTACTTACGTACAAGTGCTTAACTCCAGCCCACCAAACCGGTCATTACGGGAGCCAGGGCAAGTTCTTTTACACTACACTGCACATTGGGTTCGAATTTCAAAAACATCCTTTCAGCGAAAGAGCTCGATGTTTCTCATTGGACCTTCGTGTGCAGGGATGAAAAAAAATAAACTAGTAATTAAACAATCTAAAAACAAAACCACAAAGATACAAAGTCAAAAGTTAGCATACGTTTTAAACATGTACAGTATACAGGACATATGTCCAATATTGTGAAAGTCCTCTTTGTGCCATCAGCTCGGCTCTCAAACATGGACTCCACAAGACCTCTGAAGGTGTTCTGTGGTATCTGGCACCAAAACATTAGCAGAAGATCCTATAGATCCTATAAGAGAAAAGGTGGAGCCTCCATGGATTAGACTTGTTTGTCCAACACATCCCACAAATCCTTCATCAGATTGAGATCTGTTGAATTTAGAGGCCAAGTTGCCTTCAACTCTTGGTCACATTCTTCAAACCATTCCTGAACTATTTCTGCAGTATGGCAGGGCAGATTAGCCTGGTAAGAGATGCCTATCTAGTCCCCAGGTAAGTGACACACACAAACACACGTCCATTCACATGATGTAAAAGCAAACATGGTGATTCATCAGACCAGGCCACCTTCTTTTATTGCTCCATGGTCCAGTCCTGATGCCACTGTACCCATT
>JAAGKR010004218.1:0-21270 GCA_011419295.1 Clarias macrocephalus | reverse complement strand
CTTTTTTTTTTTTGTCTTTTTCTCTCCAACCCATGCAGTAAATCTGGGCCCGTATTCACAAAGCTTCTTAAACCTAAAAGTGGCTCCTAGTGACTAAATTCTTAGAATTATAACATTTTCTTAGAATTTCCCCTTAAATTTAGAACTAATATTTAGTAAAGATACAAATGATTCACAAAACATCTTAGACCTAAAAACAGCTCCTAAGGTAAAAATTGTTAGGAGTAGAGAGGAGAAAAAAAAATACTCTCCAAACACTGAATGTAACGCTAAAAGTAAACACTGCTCTTCTGTCCAATTTGGTTTTCTTGTTGTTTTACTTCCTTTCCCTCTTTCTTGGATTGTTGGCTACATACCATCCAAAAGTGCAACTCAAATAGACTGTCCTGCAATCATGTAAATTGTAAAAGGTGAGCCATTTTGCTCCCATCAATCTAAAATACATCACAAGTAATAAAATCAGTATAGTAAATAAATGTAAGAATTAAAATATAGTAACTACTGCGTGGAAATTGGTTGCTTCAAAAGAAGACACAATTTAATTAAACAATCTAAAAACAAAACCACAAAGATACAAAGTCAAAAGTTAGCATACGTTTTAAACATGTACAGTATACAGGACATATGTCCAATATTGTGAAAGTCCTCTTTGTGCCATCAGCTCGGCTCTCAAACATGGACTCCACAAGACCTCTGAAGGTGTTCTGTGGTATCTGGCACCAAAACATTAGCAGAAGATCCTATAGATCCTATAAGAGAAAAGGTGGAGCCTCCATGGATTAGACTTGTTTGTCCAACACATCCCACAACTCCTTCATCAGATTGAGATCTGTTGAATTTAGAGGCCAAGTTGCATTCAACTCTTGGTCACATTCTTCAAACCATTCCTGAACTATTTCTCAGTATGGCAGGGCAGATTAGCCTGGTAAGAGATGCCTATCTAGTCCCCAGGTAAGTGACACACACAAACACACTTCCATTCACATGATGTAAAAGCAAACATGGTGATTCATCAGACCAGGCCACCTTCTTTTATTGCTCCATGGTCCAGTCCTGATGCCACTGTACCCATTGAAGGTGCAATCAGTGGAGAATACGAATAAGCTTGGGCTTCAGAATCAGCATTAGCTTTTCTGTGAAATCGCAAAAACCCCACAAGCATCAATGAGCCTTGGATGCCCGTTCATTGCCGGTTCATTGGTTGTCCTACCTCTGTCCACTTTGGGTAAGTACTACCCACCAGGAACACCTCACTGCCACTTTGGAGTTGCCCCAACCCCGTTGTCTAGCCATCACAAATGGGCCCTTGTCAAACTCGCTCCAATCCTTGGGCTTGCCTATTTTTCTTGCGTCAAACAACTTTGGAAGAGAGCTGACGGTTGACAAATACATACACCATATATAGCCATAAACACACACAGTACTGTGCAAAAATCTTGAGCCGCTCCTCATTTCATCACTCCTCATTTTGCTTCCAAATAGTCAGACATTCTTGTATTGTGTGTGTGTAAGCATATACAGTACAAGTAGCAGTCAAACGTTTGGATTTATTTTTCACATTCTCGAACAGTCAGTCATTATATTTTAAGACACGAAGGTCAGCTGTTCTGAAATAGTTTATGCAAGAACAGTACTGTCAAGTGCATTTGCAAAACTCATCAACTTCCTCTCATGAAGACCATCACGGGAAAGCAAGACCAAAACTTGCCTCTGCTGCAGAGAAGAAGAAGTTGTTCATTTAGAGTTACCAGCTTCAAAAATCACAGATTAACAAACAGCAGCTCAGATTAGAGGCATTATGAAGGATTTACAGACCATAAGTAGCAAACTGAATATCACATGTTGAAACTGAATATGCAATAATTTTTTTTAATCATCGTTTAATGGTTTTGGCGACTGGATTTGGCAATACGTGCAAAGTTCTTGAGATTTTTCAGACTGACTGACCGTCATATTATGGTGTTTCTTGCCATAATATGGATTTGTACAATAGGTGTAGCAGACTATCGACTGATGGTCTAAAGCATATTAAGACATCAAAGAAATTTACTTGACAATAAATCTAGGTGACCACCTCATGAATCTGATTAGAGAATGCCATGAGTCTCCCAAGCTGTCATCAAAACTGAATGTAGCCGTGATGGTCATCTAGAATATAAAACATATTTTAGGTAATGTAACTTTTTTTTTTTTGGTTAATACATACTTCCATGCATGTTCTTTTGTAGTTTGTAGATTTATCCTGAATATATCCAATGTTAAAAAATAAGAAAAATAAAGAAAAGATAACTGAAGGAGGTGGTGTGTCCAAACTTACTGGTAGTATAACCAAAGCACAGAATTGGTGCTGATTTTATATTTTATCTTACGTTATACGTACAGTATAATACATACAGAAAACGTGTGCGCGAAAAAAGATGCTTCTGCAACATGGAAGTGACCAATCTTTCTTACGAAAAAACTTGAAGTTGCTAACTTTAGCCCTTTTGGAGAGAGGATTTTATATGTTTCCCCAAAATGGACAATTTTCAACATAATACTGTCTTGCTTTAAACAATAATAAATTTTAACATGAAAATTATTCACATTTCTTTATGAGTATTATTACTAAAATTGGTGTAAACATCTAGAAGCATATGACCTGTAAAAATATTGTTTCAATTAAAGCATTCAGTGCAAAATTAAGGATTTTGTAAAAGGAAAAAAAATCTGTAGTGTCCGTAACCATGTCAAATTAGAATAATACATTTTTTTCAGGTTTATTTGATTTTACATATGATATCTAAATGACAATTATTTAAAGATTTCATTAGATTTTCATCTAGGTGAGACACTTTTAATACTATATATACATAACATTCTTGCAACAAGCTCATGGGGGCTAAACGCCACAGACCGCTGCATATGTGCGAGGTAGAACAAATCTGTCAGTGGCCACTTATGAACCAGGTGCCTTCAGAGTTGAGCAGGAAACACAAGGTCACTTGTTTCAGCAGAAATGGCAGTGCTAAGTGAAACTCCGGTCTGGTCAATAGTTGATACGCCCTTCTGCCACACAAACACTTTACACAGAACCTACCCCCTTGCTGCCCTACGCTCACTCCTCTCACTCTTTCTTTGTTGGCTGCTGAAGGTTACCTGTGCCTGCAGGCCACACATTAAACGTGTGTGTGTGTGTGTGTGTGTGTGTGTATAAGAGAGTGTTCACTCTATTTTCGACTACATAAATAGCCATTTCCCATCAGTGCAAACCCACTTTCACTATGCCGTCCCACTACCCAGCTGAAATGTCTCAGCAGACAGACACACAGACACTGGATTTCATTGTATTTCCCTTCATCCTCTTTCTCTCTCTCTCTCTCTCTCTCTTTCTTTCCAGTCAGGCTGTTAGTGTCATTTCCAGCCCCGTCCCTGTGCCTCTGCTTCTCCTGGAGCACAGGACTAATGATGCCGCTTGTACATTTGATTTAACAGGCGGCCACTTGATATCAGGTACACCGGATTCAGCTCGCTCGGTTGCTCTCATTAAAACCACAATCAGTGGGCTGTCATAATAAAAGGCACACGGGGACGGTCATTTGGGACGACGAATCAATTCTGCGAGTAAACAGATGGTGAATGGGGATACCACCAAGAATAAACAAACGTAGACGAGCGAAAAATGTCTGGCTTAGCCATATTGTAGCGGTTATGACTTTTGTCTTCCAGGCACACTGGATTTGCCTCCCTGCTGAACACCGCCGCCCCTGGAATGCCACCTCATCCAATGTCTGGTCGAGAGCTCTTCTTTAAACGCTCTGTGCTTAGCATCACTGCTAACCCTTCTAAAATAAAAAGTATCCGTCAGGGTTCAGCCCGACACCTCGTTCAAAACAAATCGTTCTCACCGCATGACAAAGCGGAGTGGTCATGAAATGCAAACCGTAAGAGCAACAGATTCCTCATCAGCAAGCGATGCCTAATGGATGAGACGGATGGAAAAAGAACAAGAGTGAGAGTTGTCCTCACACTTGTCTGAAAGCACCACGTTTCCAGCAGCTCTTTCATATTCTAATAACGGATAAGAGGAACGGAGCGGAGCGTGTGCTGCTCTCCGCGAGAGAGACAAAAGAAAGCGTGAGGGGGTGAGTGACAGAATGGAGAGATAAGCTGAGTGGCTGGACGAGAGGAGGAGGACGGGGTCATCCTCACATCTCGGAGAAAGGCCGGAGAAAGGAAAGCGGCACCATTACGTGTGTGTGTGTGTGTGTGTGATTCATCCTGCCTTTCCGGTGAGCATGTAGGAGTTTGTCGTGTACGGTTCTGAGAAAACAAGAGAAGTGAAGAACAGGGGGAAGCCCACACAAACAGATGGAGAAAATGTGAACGCTCCAGACAACTGCCTACTGCAACTGTTCTGTATCGACATCTCCAGCTTGATTCTGCCTTAGAGGTGACCAAAAGTATTAGGACAATTTGTTTCCGTTTTTTTTTTCCCCCCCTAAAATTTTAAATTTTGTTCTCTTATACAACAATCACTATTTAGTATGAAGTACGGGTTTAAGCAAAGGTGGCACCACAGACACGGATACGAGACGAGGTCTTACGGAAAGGGGAATTTTATCCGGAAAAACGGGGACGGTATGGACGGTGTAGTGGTTAGCACTGTCGCGTTGCACCTCCAGGTTCGGGTTCGATTCCCGTCTCTGTGTGCATGGTGTTTGCATGTTCTCCCCGTGCTTGGTGGGTTTCCTCCGGGTACTCCGGTTTCTTCCCACAGTCCAAAGACATGCAGATTTTTCCCAAATTATCCGTAGTGTGTGAGTGAGTGTCCAGGGTGTACCCTGCCTTGCGCCCTTAGGCTCCAGGCCCCCCGTGACCCTGAATACAGGATAAAGCGGTATAGAAGATGAGCAGCAGCTCCTGCATGGTCCCGAATCAACTCCTCCCGCTTCCTTGCAGCTCTCCTTTGGATGTGCCCTCAGGCGGGAGTTTCTTTCGACATCCAGAGGCTGGGTGCCTTTCCTGGCTGGCCTTTTCCCTTTTCGGCAGCAGGGTCCCGAAGGCTGGCAGGCAATATTCTCTTTGCTGGCCATCTTGTAGCTCTTCCTTAATCCTTTCGTCTCCCCAGTGTTCAAACACATGCACAAGCACTCTCACAGCTATTAGTTGTGAAAAGGCCAGCTTACCAATTGCACTGTGCAAATTACTCCATTCGGGCAAATTACCTCGCTTTTTGCTTGCCGTTACCGGCTATCCGAACAAAGCGGCGCACGCACACGTGCTCTCCTTCGGTCTCTCCGTTTCCTAACAGCCAGTCGGTCGGATTATTAATATGCTTTCGAAAGCAGAAAATAGCAGGCGATTACATTCTGAATGGAGAAAGAAAAGAGAAGAAAGACTGACAGGGTGTATTTTTACAAAGTCCACAGTGACAGGCTGACAAAGGAGAAAGTGAAAGAAAAAAAAAGGGAGGGGGGGATAATTGGTGTATGGGCTAGTGCAGGAAAGACAGAAGATGAGTGTGATAGAGGGAATAAACAAGGATGACTAAGTGAGAGTGCCGCTGTACAGGCTTCCCTCCGTCCCTGTCTGTCGTCGTCTTCGTTTTTCTACACACTGAGCCCAAACATGTCATTAGTACAGTCTGAGTGGATAAAAAAAAAAAACGGAGAGCACAACACAGAGATTACAAATGAGAACAAAACAAGAAAGTGCATATATATATGTGTGTGTGTGTGTGTGTGTGTGCATGCATTTGAATCTCCACAGGGTTGTTTAGATGTAGCGTGATAATTCCTACAAGACGATCCACAACAGTGCATAGCTCTTAGCCTGGCTCGACAGATGATGTTTTTTTTTTTTTTTCGATGACATTATACTGAATTTAATAAACTGCCACGACGAAGACTGCGCCTCAATGGGATTTCCCACGTCTCCAAATTAGATTTTGAGCTGCTCTGATCTGAAATCCTAGGAACAGCTGTAGGAAGTTCATCCTTACTCGCTACAGTTCAGAAGAAATCATAAGCAAAAAAACAAAACAAAATCCAAAAAATCATTCTTTGACCAAAATTTTAAAAAGCAATCATTAAGTTTGAACAGTACGCGCTAATCAATTCTACACTGCAAACGGTGGCTGTTTATTACAGACGCACACATCGTACTGTAGGTCATAAACACAGGAACGGGCCGGACTGAAATCTTACCAGTTCTTGAAAGTCTTAATCGTTCATAGCAAAATGTGAGATAAATGTGAGGAATGAGGAAGGAGATCTGACAGGCTCACATTTTATACGACTGAACTCTTATAACCAATTATAGCGTAGAAGGAAAGACTACAAGTGTCTGGATAAAAATACTCTAACCTTCTACTGTGAACAGATTAAGCGCTTCACAGTGAGCAGAACCACTTTGCGCGTGTAAAAAAAAAAAGTTACATTCTGATGCAGTGCTTTGAACATTTTAATGTACAGTATATCGTATCGTATCAGATCAGATCAGAGTCCATATAAACAGTTAAGTTGGAATGATTTCAAATCAGATTGAAGAAATATTACCAGTGTAAACGCAGCTAATGATACAAGTCACAGAATTAAGCGATCAAGAACAGTCGAGATCAATTGCAGCCTTATTGACGAATGACATTTTGCCACCTCAAATACAAACAACATGATGCTTGCTTTACTTTTATCACTGTCGTGTTGTATTGCGGCGCCACGGTGGTGTAGTGGTGGTTAGCACTGTCGCCTTGCACCTCCAGGGTCTGGGCTCGATTCCCATCTCTGTGTGCATGGAGTTTGCACGTTCTCCCCGTGCTTGGTGGGTTTCCTCCGGGTAGTCCGGACTCCTCCCACAGTCCAAAGACATGTAGATTAAGGTCCCTAATTGGACGTAGTGTGTGAATATGCGTGTGTGTGCCCTGCGATAGATACACCCTGTCCAGGATGTACCCCGCCTTGTGCCGATAGGCTCCAGGCCCCACGTGACCCTGAATACAGGATTAAGCGGTGTAGACGATGAGTGAGTGAGAGTTGCATTGCATTTCAAAAACTCAGCCCTAGATAAGGCCAGTTTGCTTATTTTATGTTTCACCAAGTGTAAAGCATGAAAACCTTCACCGCAGCGTCATTTGGGAATCTCAGCAACCTTCGTGAAGTTTGTTCCGACTTGCTTGCCCGACCCATTAGCTCCGAGCGTGGCTCGAAATACACAGGGTGAACAGTGTAGCGCAGCGCTGTGACTCAGACGTTTTGTAAGCATGTGTGAGAGTGTGTACGAGTTGCCTTTACCCACCCACTCAGACCACACTTCAGTAACCTGCTTGGTGATTCAGGTGTCACTGCGGCGCTCGTGACATTTGGAATCAAGGATCCGTGATAACGCGTGGGTCGCTCCTTGAAGTTGTTCTTCCATTTTTCCCCCCTCACTCGGGAACCTGGGTTAAATACTTCAACGCATCCCAAAAGTAAATGATTTGCTTACAAACACCAGTTAAAAATATATATATTAAAAAAAAAAGATCATGAATTCTTTATTACGATGTAATGTTTACAGTAAAAGTTCATGAAGTATGTAATAAAAACAGCACATCAAGGACAGACAAAGAAAATCAAATAATAATAGGTCCACAGGAATGTCTCTGGAAAAAAAAAAAAAAAAAAACCCAACGTCGCAAAAGGTCGAAGGTCGTTCTGGACTAGCCGGCGTGGATGAGTCTTCGAGAAAGTCGCAAGGTCGCAAACCATGAGCTTTTCATGATGGCGAGCATTTTAATGCACATTTATCAGCATGAATTAGAATTAATCAGGCAATCAAGCTTCAAGGCACATTAGCATATTGGTTCCCCAGAGACATTAGGTGTGTCTCGAAGCTGCACAGGCTGCTACACTAAATATCCTAACCATCCGAACATGCACCCTATATGTAGCGCAGGAAGATTTGAATCGGGACGCGATCGCAGACAGCGAGCCTTGGAATGAATTGTTGCACCACAGCGACACCTGATGGCCAAAATGAGAAGCGTCGATAAGAAACCGAGGTGGACGGTACAGTGTTCAGGGTGACATTACAGTGCATGGATATCCTGTTACCTCAGAGAAGGTGTGGAAAAAAAGTAAAAAGACACTCAGTCCAGCGTGAGGTCACCGTAACGGTTATTGACATACTGAGTAAAGTCGAACTCCTCTACGGCGAACTCGACGTCCTTCCACTGCTTGGCCGTTCGGTTACCCTGAGGAGTCGTCAGCGAAAAGCCCTTTATACTTAAACACGGCAAGACCAAGTTCTTAAACTTCACCTCCATCCCCCAATCCTGCAAAAAAAAAAAACAGAAAAGTCAAAAAAGGACATTAGCTCACCTGGTTTACGTTAGAAATTTCTCGCACGTGTGAACACACGTGTTACCTTTCCACATGCGGCGCAGCTGATGGTACGACCCGGCTCCCAATCTTCAAACGTCCGTTCCAAGAAAACTTGCCCTCCAGCCTTATAGAACGTCCTGTAAAGGACACAAACGCACACGGAAACCATGGCAACCAAGAATAAGTCAACGTCTAGTATAATTCCGATTCGCTCGGTACAACTGACACGTCAACGCGACTCACTCGAAATCGGGGTTGACGTTGACGTGCTGCGTGTCGTTCACGAGTCTCATGTCATCACCGCGAGCGACGGATCTGAAGCAGCCGCGGCATTCGAACGCCACCTCGACTGGGTCATAGCGGCGCCTTCTCTTGTCCTTCTGCCTGGCCTCCAGGATGCGCGCCGTCACTGCATCCTGCTGCAGCTCCAAGATCTGCGTCCATGAAACAAACAAACAAACAAAAAAAAAAACATGAGTGGAATAAAAATCAGTAAAAAAATTTATTTATTTATTTATTTATTTTAAAAAGCTTGGTGCAAAACCTTTCTGTGAAACTCCCTGGGCGCCATGCTCTGCACATGAGCGATCGCCTTGCCCGTCAACTCCTCCAGGTATTCGTTAGTCTTCTCCTTGCGCATCTCCCGTCCACCCGCTTGTGCCACCACTGAATAGACGCTGTCCTTTGCCCTGGCCCGCCCACTGGCCTGCTGTTGTGCGATCTCGTTGGTCAGCAGCCCGTACCGGATCACCACGTTGCATTCCGGGATGTCGAGGCCTTCCTCGGCCACGCTGGTAGAGATCAGCAGGTTGAGGTCTCCGTCTCGGAATTTCTGAATGGTGTCTTTTTGCTCCCTCTATAAAGACAGAGACACACCACATATTCAGTGCTATTCATTAACCTTTCAAGAAAAAAGAAAAAAGAGAAGAAAAAAAAAAAAAAAACAGGAGGCTTGTCATTTGGCACTGCTCGGAAAGATCCAACACGTCTTCCAACCAACAAAGTCGTACCTGTGTCATGTGGGTGGCTCCGGTTCCTGCCCCGACCAGATTAGCAGCTTGGATGTTGGCTCGCCGCAGCGCCGGGTTTGTACGCACCCAGTCGTACAGGCAGCGTGTGACCTCGCGGGTTTTGGCGAAAATTATACCGCGTGAGCTCTCGTCTTGGAACTGGTCCACCAGGGTGCGCTGCAGCCGATCCAGTTTGGGATTCTCATATAACGCATTAGACGCAAGTTGCATCAGCTCCACTCTGTTCTCTAAGTAAACAACAAAGATCGTCGTCATTGCTTGACACACTGAAACTGGAGCTAATGAATAAATAAAGCACCATAAAGCAGAACTACAACCAATTTAATCATGACATAATGAACATATGACAATAAAATAAACATATATATAGGCGGACTGACACTGCAGTATATATTGACTCAAAAGCACCATCATGGTCATTATTTCTTAAAGGAAATGTGGCGATGGACTGGACCAAGTCTGTACCCTCAAAAAGTCCTGTGAGAAACTCGTCGGTCAAGTCTAACGCATTCCTCATCTCCGTGGCGTAGAACTCCTCCAGAAGCCTCAGAGCGTCCACCATGCGCACGGTGTCGTTAATGAGCAGAGCGTCGTTATATTTTCTCAGGTGGAGAGCACATCTTGCCAAAGTCCTGTTCTTGTCCTGCACACCTGCAAAACCACACGCGCACACACACACTTACATTAAGGCAAAGTATTTCTCATTAATGTGCTAAATAACTTAACAGAGCCGTGTCCCTTTTGTGTAATAGATCTCCACCAGCACCAAATCACTATGGTTATTCATTTATTTATTTTCAGTATAGCCCATACTGTGTAGGATGACGGGGGCGGGGCAGGAGGTTACCCCAGGAGTTTTAGGGGACAAGGCAGGGGATACCCTGTATTGTCAAAGGATATCATATCATGTTTTGGTGTCACAAACAGGTGAAGTTGAGCTTATAGCAAGTGCAATCTACATCTCCTCCTCCTCATAATCATAATCATAGAAATAGTCTTTATGAAAAAGATGCAAATCAAACTGGAACATCATCATCATCATCTGAAAAGCCTCTAATGTACAACTGTAGGTCTTTAAACTTTAGGCCAAACCTCCTAACCCTTTCTTAGGACCCACTTTTTAAAACTGACAAAGCAAACCATTTACAGTACAGACCAAAAGTTTGGACACACCTTCTCATTCAAAGAGGTTGAATTTGTATTATGGCATGAAAAAAGCAGGTAAGTAAAGAAAGACAAGTGGCCATCATTACTTTAAGAAATGAAGGTCAGTCAGTCCGAAAAATTGGGAAAACTTTGAAAGTGTCCCCAAGTGCAGTCACAAAAACCATCAAGCGCTACAAAGAAACTGGCTCACATGCGGACCGGCCCAGGAAAGGAAGACCGAGAGTCGCCTCTGCTGCGGAGGATAAGTTCATCCGAGTCACCAGCCTCAGAAATCGCAGGTTAACAGCAGCTCAGATCAGAGAGCAGGTCAATGCCACACAGAGTTCTAGCAGCAGACACGTCTCTAGAACAACTGTTAAGAGGAGACTGTGTGAATCAGGCCTTCATGGTAGAAGATCTGCTAGCAAACCACTGCTAAGGACAGGCAACAAGCAGAAGAGACGCGTTTGGGCTGAAGAACACAATAAAGAACACAATAAAGAAAACTCTTTGAATGAGAAGGTGTGTCCAAACTTTTGGTCTGTACTGTATATGTGCATAAATTACTCTTATTTAATCAATCAATCAATCATTCTCATTGCCATCTTCAGTACATTTACGTTTACGCATTTGACAGAACGACTTACAAAAGTGCTTTGACGTTTCCGTCATTGTTTAGATACTTACACTGGGTTACTACAGTAAGAGCCCATGTACTAAAGAAAGATACACATCTTAAGAAATAGTTTACAGATTACCAAAGACTCAGCTGCCAGAACAAAAAAGAAATAAATAAAAAATAAATAAAAAAGGCTAGATACAGATCTTCCTCCATCCCTGAGAGATGATGGGACCAGTCGAGCAGAGGATCGGTTGGAACGTGGTGCGACTAGAGCGGAGAGGTAAGTGGTTGCTGGGCCATGTACACATCATTTTATTACTTTACTTTGAATGGTAATCCAGCCATTTCTGAGGTAGGCTACATACAATAAATCACGACTTTACAAATGATACCAAATAAATGTATTTATAGGCAGAGCTCACGGAACATCTGATGTGTTTTTACGTCTTCTACTCTCATCCTGGTTGCTGGCGGAATTATGACCGAAACCGTGACAGTGGTGGAAAACCAGGACCTTGGAACCCGATGCCCAAACCATATCTGAGGTTTGTGTAAGGCATCTACTTTCTGCCTGATCGAGTAAGTACTATTCCTCTCCAGAGATGCCATGGAAGTTTCCTCTGACCTCTCTTTTCCAGCTCAACCACATCAGCTTCGTACTCCTGAGTGCCCAACTGCCGCAGAGTGGACATATGGTCCGAAATCATGGACTCGTGAATCAGCTTCATCATCATCTTCAGGTGATCACCGAACGGGTCCTAAAAACAGACCAAAAACAAAACACGCACACAACGCTAGGTTGAAAAACTCATCCGATTCGTTTAATCAACGGAGATGTAATAAAGAGTATCTAATGGAACCCAAACATACCCAAAGCCGTTCATCCACGATGTCATAGTTCTTCATCGGTCTGGGGACGGCAGCTTTAAGCTCAGTCTTGTAATTTTTAGTCGACACGATAATGGAGTCCAGGTTTGCACAGATCTGTTTGATTGAGAAACGTCAATGTTAATGACTTAAGGTTCGTATACAAATCTCTCCTTCAAATGAACTGCCTTGTTGATCAACATTCATTAACACGCATCTCAGTTGAGATGAGTTGTACCTCCAGTACGTGTGCGATGGCTCCGTCCAGCGTGCGGGCTCCTCCCGTACCCGGTGACGCTGTAAGGCCCAGGATCTGCGGCAGTCCTCCCACACCTTCGATCTTCTTTCTCACGTAGCGTGCCATGATTTTATTATACACCGCTTCCTTATGCGTATGATGGCACTCGTCGATGATCAGCAGCGTGAAGTCTGAATGTTGACATGACATTGTTTAATGGCGTGTTCACTACTTGTGACTTAATATTATTCAGCATTACAAATCTCTTGTAAACATCATTTCTATTTAAAATAAACATGCATTTTCACTACGGCTTTCCTCGCTCCTGGATACTTGGGTGTTACCTGTCAGCTCCACGTGCTTGCTCTCCTCTTTGTTTATTAAGGCGTTCTCTAAGATCTGTGCCGTGCAGATGACCAGACTCGTGTCCCTCACCACGTAGCCAAAAAAATCCTTCTCGTTACTCTCGCCGCTGATGGCCACCATCTTCACCGAGTTACCCAGGAAGGGCCGGAATTCTTTCTCAAAGTGCTGATCCACCAGGTGCACCTAGAAAACAGACAATAATAATAATAATAATAATAATAATAATAATCACATAATAATGCATAAGTGTAGGCAAAATACAGCAGCCGTAACATGGTTACTGTATAAAAGGGAACAACTGATCTATTATTGGTATGACACAGGGCTTAATTACCAGCTTATTCCATGAGATTTATTTATTTAGATTTACTACAACTCACATGTAAAGCACTAAATGGTTTTGCACCCTGATACCCGAGTGAACTGCTGGTATTTTATGATCTCCAACAATGTCTACATAGATTAAAAAGGGGCAGAGTGCTTGTTGTTACCTCGTATAATGATTATTTTTTTTGTATTATTATTGAATAACTTTCCAATTAATGCTTGGGACTCAAAATCTATTTGTTTATCCAAGTCTTTTTTGAATATATTTGTGTGGGTAAATCTGGGGGACTCATGGGCGTAGAGTTTTATGGTGAACTGGTATGTTTGGCTTCTGATGATGAAGTGACTGGCTGTCTTGCTTCCCACCTCTCACCTGTTCCTGCATCCGGCTCTCCCTTTCCCTTTTAGTTATGCTATCATAGCCCACTCCTGCCAGAGTTCCTGTCTGCCTTTTTGAGTTATAAGTGATCCTGACACTTAATGTCTGATACAACACTGGTGCCCCACTTCTTCATATCTGGATGCCTCTGGTTGCTGCTGAAGATGGCGCTGTTTGGGTTGCATGTGGTGACTGACGACGGTTCCGCTCACCGACCATGAAGATAGTCCTGGACATGGCTCTAGCGCTGTTCCCCCCAAATAAGGATGGGTTTCCTGTTAAGTCTGGGTCCCTCTCAAGGTTTCTTCCTATTGCCATACTTGGAGTTTTTTCTTGCCACCGTCGCTCTCGACTTGCTCATCATGGACAATCTAATCATTTTGATTCCTACACATTTCATACAAATTTCCATAATTTTCTTTTGGTTATGTAAAGCTGCTTTGCGACAAGGACAATTGTTGAAAGTGGTACACAAATAAAATTGAATTTTAGGAGATTTAATTCAATAGTTCAGCACTGAAACAGCCACAAACATTTTGTACTCGAGCATCCATCAGTGAATATGGGACTTATATTAACGTAAACACCTGGCCCGTTATATTGAACTTTCAACCTTACAGCACACAGATATAGTGGGAACTGATTTGATGTCATACTAGCTGGTATTGAGGATCTTAAGATGACAATAGGAAAAAACCTTGAGGAGTTTCTCCTTGCCACCATCGCCCCAGGCTGTCTCATCAGGAACAAATTGATATTGTTACATTACTGTTATAATCCCCCCCCCCCTCGCCCCCCGACCCCTTTACATAATTTTCTAATTTATATCTATAATTATTTCTGTAAAGCTGCTTGGCAACAATGAACATTGTTAAAAGTGAAATACTATCATAATTGAATAAGTTTACTTTTCCTGGTTTCATATTATACAAAGCCATCAATATTTATTTCAAATTAAAGAAACAAACAAAAAAAAGCTACATCACTATAATCGACTGAAATTAATTTACTGAAAAACATTCTATAAATTAAAGGAAATGATACATTAAGCTGCCTGTTTGAACATCATGATTTTTCACACAACTGTGGAGACTGCTGGTTGATGTGTGTTGTCTGGACCCTAGCGCTCCGTACCTTGTTGACGAGAACAGCCACTTTGGCATTGGGTTGCGTCTCTATGTGCTTCTTGACCACGTAGACAGCAGCTCGAGTCTTTCCTCCACCTGTAGGCAGCCAGATGATGCTGTTCTCCCTTTTCAGAGCCGCCTGGACCACCTCCTGCTGGTACGGCCTCAGTGACATCTCCGCCATCTACACAAACGCACACAAGAGCAACCGGTGGTGGAGTGATCGGTGGATAAGACGTTGGACGTAAGACGCTGGACAGTAAACTTCCAGTACACTACCAGTACAACTAATTTCGCACCAACTGACAACTACACAAATCTCTCAGGTGAACAGACTGTATTGTATATCTACACATGCAATTGAATTTAGTGACCAGAATTTACATTTAACATTTAAACACGACTCCCATATTTAAGAATAGCACATTTTTATCAGCTATTTAAAATGACATTTAAATCATGTACCATTTTTCCGCATCTCTAAAACGCATTTTCTTCTATAACTCGAGGCGTTCAAGTCAAACTGGGACTCATGATAATTTCTCATGGAGGAAGGCATAGTGTAAAACCCAGCAGACTTCAAGTACAGTACGGTGATCGGACTTCACTTAGCCGCAGTAAAACATTTGAATGGTGTAAACGTTTTCAAGAATGACGTGGGTCTGTGAAAGATGATCCTGGCCGCGATGGCTCAGAGCCCACAGCAGTTCAGTATGGCTACTGAACTTAAATCACAACCATTTACCAGCACCACTTATTCGCATGTTACAGGAATTTGACTGGGACCTAGTACAGTCTTGCCCTCACTCAGAGTCATTTCCATACATCTTCCGTAGTAAAAGGAGTTCCTGGGAAGCCAGCGTATCAGACGTGAAGAGGGCAGTCTGATCATGGGTCTGGCGTACTGAGGAAAACTTATCCTCAGGTATCCAAGCACTAGTGAAGCGCTGGGATAAGTGCATTAGTGTAGCAGGATTGGACCATAAAGAAGTTTTTACTCTCATAACTGTAATGTTATTCTGTACAAATCAAAATTCCCGGTATGACTTGAACAGCCGTAGTATATTCAAATATAACAACTGGGATGGGAAAGAAAACCCTGAAATCAGCTTTATTCAACATCAAGTGTACACATTTTACAGATAAAGCATTGTGTAAAGTAGCACAGCTACCTTCGTTCCAAAGGTTGCTGCTTGTTCTCTCTCTGCATTACAAATAGGAAAGAAAACATTAAAGAGAACTAAAGATTACCTTTCCGTCGAGCGGTCACTGGACGAAGCGTGTCGTGTTGTGAAGAGGAATCATCTGCTCTGCTCTTTAAACAGATCAGCAGGTTGATCTAAGAAACGAAACTGAAAAGACAGGGAGTGGAAAAGAAGGGCCCAGTCTAGGGGGGGGCGACGACGTACAGCACAGAGAGACAAATAAGAAATGAGATTCAGTTGGCGCATGGTGGTAGCAACAGTGTATGATGACTCGTAAAAGCTTTTTCATGGAAAAACAAACAAACAAACAAACAAAAGGCAGTCGTAATGGTGATTATGTACCATTCAGGAGTAAGAAAAATTTATCCTGCTACACTTGAATGTACAAGAAAACCACTAAGACGGTTTTCTCAAAGACTCTTCAATCTTCCAAAAAGTATGTACACTCAAAAATGCCCATGGAAAGATGAATTGAAACAGATTAGGAGAGTTTTACATATGGATGATTAAAAAAAAAACTAAACAAAACAATATAAAAGGCACAACAGGATGTAGGAGAGACCCTTGAGGAGCCCTTCATGCAGCCAAGTGACGTCAGGAAAGAGAAACTGAAGGGATTGCCCTCGACTGTGTCACACTGAGGAAATAAAACGAAAACAAACAAATTATTAAGTAGGATGTGACAACAGTTTACCTTTTCATTTGACATGCCTCGGTTTCCAAACCAATACAAAACATTAAGTTATTACAAAAAAAAAAGGAAATATTTTAATAATAAAAACTGATGCATTATATTTAAAAAAAAAAGGTTTATTTATTTATTTTTGTATAAACAGAATTACAGTACAAAGAAATGCACCAACATGTAACCAAAGTCATGATCATTCCCCCTTTTTTTTTTTTTATTGTTCACAGGACATTTTAAGTACAAAACAAAAAAATCATCCTGATATAACAACAATAAAAAAAAAAATTTGATTGAAGAGCTTCCATTAATAATTTCAAGAGCACTGTGTAAAACATTGCAAAGGAAAACAATAACCAAAAAAAAAAAAAAAAAAAATCAGCCAACATCATGAGCGTATTTGTTTAATGCAAATTGCTGAGATCATGCAATACCGAAACAGGAACACGGGGTGTGTATTAATCCGTGTTATGAAAGCATTCCTCACACACCTTAATGAGATGGTTACACGTGTCTGTGGTACAAGTGTCTGTTTTATTGTGAGGTCTTTTTTTCGTCCTGGAAACGGAAGATGAGCTTAGAAATGTAAGTTAAGACACCGTTAAAGCACTGTTTATAAAATAAAAAATAAAAAAACAGCTTACGTTATTACAGTGGAGATTGGCATGACATCAAGGATTTATATATGGCTTATACTTGTAAAATGAATACATGTGGAAACCCGTGATGTGCTGATTTGATATACCGAAACGTTTCCATGTCGTGAAGATCTATTTTGCGGTCTGGGACACACACGGACGTGGCACGTGGTAAGGACAGAGCACAAACTGTTGTAAAAGCATGCTGCCATCATGCATGCCATGTTTTACAGGATCAGCACTACTGCAGACTACATTAGCCGGATACTCGTAGCTTTGATATTAAAACAATGAAGTCTTCATCGATGCAAACATCCAGTAGCCGTGACCTTACAGTCCAGAGATGAACGACAGTAGATCAATGGCGTGGGCAAGGAGCCATTAGTGTGGATTCCATATGGATTCACTGAAGGAATGGCACATATGGGAATGCAAAGTAGAATAAAAATAATAAATCAGAAAAAAAAAAAAAACACAAAAACAACCCTGATATGATTTTATAAAGACAATTAATACAGAACACTTGTGACCGATAACTGGCCTCGACCCCTCCAGGAGCAGTATGCATTGTTAACGTTGTTACCATTATTTATTTATTTATTTTAGCTTGTGAATATTTCTCAAAGAAGAAGAAGAAAAAACAAAGTCTCTAGTCGAGCTTTTTTCAACCTAAATATGGCTGAGAGATGTTACTGAATAAACTCCAAATCTGCATATATGCTACAGATTCAAACACCATTTATCTCACTATTTAAAAAAGGAAAGCTCTTGCTCAATACAAAGCTCAATCAGCAGGCAGTGAAGTAGCCCATGTAAAGAGATGTTACAAATTCAACACAACGTCACGGGAAAATAATCAATCAATCATCGATGGGTTGGTGTGATGTGGGCACCCTTTAAACTTGGTACTTCCCAATAACCATTTAAGTGTTTTACACCAGAAATGTGCCGACGACTACACTTTTTTTTTTTTTTTTACAATTATGGAGCAAAGTGCACTTTTCACCAATCTGTAGTTATCTGTAATATTGTGGAGCGTCCAAGAAACAAGGTTGTTTCTGTTATAATGTATATTATAGCAGCTATAAATGGTCGTTCCCTCATCAGCCTCTCTTGACGTTAATAAGACATTAAGAAAGAGGGGAAAAAAATAAATTTAAAAAATACAGCTCGTCATGTCGTGAACTCTTTATAAAGACTATATAAAGACACAGACGTTGCAGCGACTTCAAAGTGCTGACACTGGTGACTCCTTACAGAAATGCTAAAAATAAACAGCTCCTTAAAGAAAAATTCATGTCAGTGATTACATGTTTTTTTTCTCTTTCGTTCTCACTTTTTTTTTCTTTTTTGTATTTTCAGTATACTGTATGTGACGTGCCTACCAAACACAATGTGTATTATTTGCACATTTTATACACACACACACACACACACACACACACACACACACAGTAGAGTCAGCCAAGGGAAAAAAATGTACACACACTTCATGAAAAGAAAAATGAAATGTATAAATAAATATTTAAATAGTAAATGTATTGCTATATGTTATACATTTCTAATAATAATATATTTATCCTTTTTTTTCCTTGAAGTATGTGCATTTGTTTTTTTGACTGACTCCGTGTATGATCATGATCACAATCATGCATGTGTATCACTGTGTGTGTGTGTGTGTGTGTGTGTGTGTGTAAGTAATATATACAGCACTCTGTTGTACACACACACAGACACACACACTACTGCTCAAAAGTTTGGGCTCACTTTCTAACTCCGTGGTCGTTCCCGATTTTTATTTCTCTCTACACTGTAAAACAATGCTGACGGCGTCCAATATATTCAAGAAACTCCTCTGAACAGTTGATGTTGAGATTTATCTGATACTTCTACTCTGAAAAGTCTTCATAACGACTCTAATCTGAGGTGCTGGTTGTTAATTGGTGATTTCTGAGGCTGGTGACTCTAAATGAACTTCTCTGCAGTAGAGGTACGTTTTGGTCTTGCTTTCCTGGGAAGGTCTTCACGAGGGCCAGTTTCATCACGGTGCTTGATGGGTTTTTGCAAATGCACTTGACTTGACAATACTGTTCTTGAGAGAACTACTCCAGAAAGGCCGAACTCTGTTGCCTTAAAACAACAACTGACTTTTCTTGTTGCTATTACATTAATTACCTAATTCCATGTGTGTTATTTCATGGTTTTGAAATCTCTAGTATTGTCGTAGAATGTAGAAAATAAATCACTAAACAAAAACAAAGAAAAGTGCAAGTGATCACAAACTTTTGAGCGGTAATGTTTGTGTATATATGTATGTATATATGTGACACAGATCAGCCATAACATTAACATCACATTATATATCAAACATTGATTATCAATAATATACCAGCAAGCGGGTGACATAATCATGGGCTTATTTTTGACTATGGGGGGCAAATACTTGCCCTTCAGGTCCGATCTCACAGAAAAGCTAATGCAGCAAGACTCACTGAAAAAAAAAAAAAAAAAAAAAAAACATTTATGCTCGCTACAATAGAAAGTTATGAGAACGCCCAGTTCACAGGGCTCGGTAGGCAAAGAGTTCAAGGCCACCTGTTCGACCTGCAAACTCCCCAAATCCAAACCCCAGATCAAACACCCAAACACATGGGATGCTCGGTATAAACATGTCTGATCCACGGAGGCGCCACCATGAGGTAAATGTTATGGCTGATTGCTGTAGATATATCTGAAACTCTGTGCAGCGGGATCTACTGTCAGAGCTGGTGAAATAAAACAAAACCTTCTGACCAATCAGAATTGAGCATTCGACAGCGATGTGATATAAAACATTACGTATAGTATTGTTACGAATTGGCTTAATGAGTATCATTAGACATGTAATGTCCTCTTAACGGTGTGTGTGTGTGTGTATATATATATAAAAAATGTGCCAAAAACAGACAAACAATAATTTTTCAAAAAAAAAAAAAATGTTTTCGCCCTCTCCTGTATAAACGCTCGCCCCAATCGGAGGTTCGTTCATTTTACCCTCATTGCGCCCTCCGAAGCCCAGTAACCTCTCACGCATCTCCTCTTTCACACTCACTCCGCAGATTGTTCGTTCTCGTCCGTCTCCACATGAGCGGGAGCTTCCTGCCACACACGTCTACGTCACACCCCGTTAAAACCCCTCCGCCTGTGCGCCGGGTCACTTGTCAATCAGGCCGCTCTCTTTCAGTTTGAAGTAGAAGAATTTCTCGAGCGTGTTGGCGCACTTGCAGTACTCGCTGTCAGGTGGGTTGTACTCTCGGCAGTTGGTGATCACTCGTTGCAGGTCGGCGATGAACAACTTCTTGGTCACGTAGTAGCGGTTCTTCAGGCGCTCCGTCATGGTCTTCAGGTCTAACGGACAAGAGTTACATATTTTTCATAGGTGGAGGTTAAGTATTTTAAACACCTTTCTAATCTTTGACCTGGCTCACCCTTTAACGTCAAACCTCCTACAAATATATACAGTCAAC
This sequence comes from Clarias macrocephalus, assembly GCA_011419295.1. Taxonomy (NCBI): domain Eukaryota; kingdom Metazoa; phylum Chordata; class Actinopteri; order Siluriformes; family Clariidae; genus Clarias; species Clarias macrocephalus. The sequence continues at coordinate 791 of JAAGKR010004218.1, read as the reverse complement.
CGCATAAATGTGCAGGCGTTACGTTCTTAGAGCACCTGCGAATGGTGGAGGGGAAAAAAAAGGAAAGTGAAAAAAAAATGAATTCTGGATATGGTAAATAAATAAGTTATTTCTGGATGTGGTAAAAAAAAATATTTAAAAAAAAAGGGAATTCTGGATGTGGTAAAAAAATTTTTTAAAGTTTATTCTGGCTGTGGTAAAAATAAATAAAAATTGAATTCTGGATGTGGTAAAAAAAAAAATTTTTTAAGTGAATTCTTGATGTAGTTAAAAAAAAAAAACTACTATTTTTTAATAAATAAATAAAGTAAAGGTAAATCCATATACAGTACTGTTGTGTCTCGCGCAGTGCTAAAACGTAAAAGTAAATATGGTAATAATTCACCATCCCAAGGTTTCCTCTAGTTGAATTTACTTTAATATTTATGTTAGAAAATTTGTAAATGATATTGTTCTTAACAGTTAAAGCGGCTAAAAACAAAAACGCATGAAAAATTATATCCTGCCACGGAAAAGAGCATTTAAAATAAATTGCGGTTTCCGTAAAAATTGCAGAAAAAAAATTACTATACAAATATTACGAGTATTAAGACACAATAAGATTCTGGTTATTTAAGAGGAGCCAGATCTCTCTCTCTCTCTTTTTTTTTTTAATACCACTGATAATTTCTAGGCTGTTTTTGGATTCAGCACATCAAACATGCTTATAAACACAATAATTTACTTACAGTATAAATATGATAAAAATAATGATAAAAATTAAAATGATATATAATATGTACTGTAAATGC